>CALNXI010003938.1:24692-35170 GCA_942486025.1 Porites evermanni
TGCCCTGGCCAAAACTTGTTTGGGGCACTTTTCTATTCCAGTACGGCCTTTTTTGTTTCTTCGTATGGGGCTCGTTTCTTTTCGTTTGATTTTTAAAAATTTGGGCACCTTGCAAAAATTTTTTGGGAAAATTGTTTCCCCCCCCCCCCCCCCCGGCCGAAAATTACCCGTACCCCTATGTGCTTTCTCCCCAGTCCCAGCGTTTTTTGCCACTCACGACCTCTGCGCGACACTGTCTTGGAGCCTGGAAGAGGCTAGAAAACAAATAAACAATTTGTGCTCGACCTTAAACTATTTTATGTCTTACTTCAACCTTTCAAAACAAATCATATCTTGGCATTTTTGTTTTTGTTGAACAGGTTCATGATAATTATAAAAACAAGAAGACTGGTTTGTGTAATCAAATGGTAACGAATAGTTCAATTCCAGGCCAAAATTTTAATGGTTTCCCCACCATCTAGACATGTTGGGCTCTTTAGCGTGTTAGGACTTGTAACATGGTCTTTTATTCCCCTGATGTCTTCATTCATAACATCTCACCTAGACATCATTAAACTTGGACGCCATCTCTGGCATTCAGAGTACAAAAGCTGCCATAGCTGAATTTATGAATTAGTATAGGTAATAGCATGATTTGTAGTGATATTTGGCATAAATACTACGAGTGATATTTTAAAATTGTTATACGTATATTGAGTGATATTTATGCAAAATATCACGTACAAATCATGCTATTATTTCTTTGTAATACTACCCGCAAAGGTTTTGTAATTTTTACATGTAGATATTTCAAATTAAGCTGCAATACCACTGCTCTTAGCTAATCAAATTAAAGAAATTTCTCATGTAGTAGTATAAACGCCGAAATTTCGCGCCAAATTGAGGAGTAACTTGTACCCGAGAAATAACCACGCACCTAGCCTTAGTTAATTAGGCAATTTAAAAGATAGAATGACACACTTCCCCCCTTTTAAAAGAAAGCGATATTTTAAACAGTGTAGGCACCTGCATATCGTTGCATCGCAGCCAAATGGCGCTAAAAAATTTTACTGAAAATGACAGCAAAACAATTGAAGAACTATCCTGTTCGGCGGAATTTTTAAGAAGTGTAGATTGCGAGCTATTTTCCATTCAGCTCTTAATATTTTTCTTTCCATTACTGCATTCCTGATGAAAACTCTGATCCTAGTTGCCCTACACGAGGAAACTTCACTTCATGCGCCGTCAAAACTCCTGTATCGTAACCTGGCGATAACTGATCTCTGTGTTAGTATCGTTGCTGACCCTTTGCCTGTGACTTATTGGACTTCTGTTGTGAAAGAAAGATGGGATATTTGCTATTACGCTTATTTGGCAGAAATCCTTTCAGGTTTACCTTATGTTCAGTGTCTTTATTAACATTGATTGTAGCCTGCGTAGCAGGCGTCGAAAGGGGTAGGGGATAGGGATAAAGGGAAAAAGGGAGGGGGATTGGATCCCTTTTCTCTTTCTCACTCCCCCTCCCCCCTCCCCTTTTTGCGCCTGCCACGCAGGCTACATTGACTGCAATAAGCGTGGACAGACTTCTTGCCTTGTTGCTAGGGCTCAGATACAGACAAATTGTAACCTTGAAAAGAACGTTTATAACTGCATTTGGGTTTTGAATTTTGTCTGTAGTGGGTTCGTCTTGTTATTCGCTTATAATAAAGCCGAAAATTGCGCTCAAGCAATTTAGCATGTGTGGGCGGATTGATTAGACTCCCTCGGTCTTAAAAGTAGCGCGTGGGAACAACTGATACAAGATCAATTAATACACGTGTCATATTATCCAGCCCAATTAAAGTGGTTTTCTATCTATTTGAAGCTTTTAGTTAAAACCAAACAAAGAGATCACCTGCTTTGCTTTTGGTTAACAGTGCAATATCTCAGGAAAACAGGAAGAACTAAGAATGAAGTTACCATGCGCTTAGATAATTAGTTTACACAATATAGATGCTGTGGGGAAATGCTGATGTTAGTAATTTGTACAGCGCGTACTTACGAGTAGTTACAGGACAGTGAAATGGCAGTCAGTAGACAAATTTAATATACCCTACTACTAGCCAAGGTTTCTTTCCGGTATGGTTTTAAGCGTTTACGAAGTTTTTTTACTTTTTGCCTCCCATAACAGACACGAAAATTAAAACCGTTGTTGCTATCACTGATTATACCCTTTTACAGCCATCTGACGACAAGTTGGTTATTAACACTTATAACGCTCGCCTGGGAAAATGGTGATTGCTCAAGCTTGTAAACTTCGCAGCTTGTGTTCTCTCATCAGTTATTAACTTGTTATGCCAAATTAATCAGTACAATGTAAATTGCTGAACGTCGAGCTTGCAATGGACAGGCAACATAAAATGTCATTAAAACGTCGAGTTTTAAAGGCTACATCATTGATCTATAGGTTAGCTTTCTGATTCCCCCCCTCCTCCCCCCCCACCTCCCGCACCGTCTGACCCGACAAAGCATCATGGAGCCTTAGGTTACTAGTGGTAAACACCAGTGTGCGAATCATATAACTTTCCACCCGAATAAATTAAGCGATGAATAAATAAAGCCTTCACTTGCCTCTCATTGCAACTCAGAGAAGTACTATGGCACAGACAAACTTTACTGACGATGAAAACCAGAAAACATTCATAGAACTGTGGTGCTCCGCGGAATTTATCAGAGGTGTAGATGGCGAGCTTCTCTTCATTTCAGCTCTAAATATTTTTCTTTCCATTACTGCATTTCTGGGGAACACTCTGATCCTAGTTGCCCTACACAAGGAAACCTCACTTTATCCGCCGTCCAAACTCCTGTATCGTAACCTAGCGATAACTGATCTCTGTGTTGGTATCATTGTGGAGCCTTTGTATGTGGCTTATTGGACTTCTGTTGTCAACAAAAGATGGAATATTTGCCATTACACAAGTTTGGCAACGGGTTTCTGGGCCTCTACTTTGTGTGCAGTGTCTTTATTAACTTCGACCGCAATAAGTGTGGACAGACTTCTCGCCTTATTGCTGGGGCTCAGATACAGACAAGTTGTAACTTTGAGAAGAACATGTATAATCGCGTTTGGTTTCTGGTTTTTGTCCATCGTTGTTTCATCTACTTTTACAGTTTGGAATATTCTTATACTTCTTTCGTGTCAGAACATAGGTACAGCTTTGTGTTTAGTCACCACAGCCTTCGCTTACACAAAAATTTTCTGTACTCTGCGTCATAATCAAATACATGTTCAGAACCATTTTTCTCCTCGACAACCTAACCAAGAAATTCCACTGAACATAGCTCGATACAGAAAGGCAGTGTACAGTGCACTGTGGGTGCAGGGAACATTGGTTGTTTGTTATCTGCCGCTTAACATCGTGTACGCGTACGCTTTGACAACTCAAAGAGGCTTTTCCTTATCTGTTTACCTTGCATGGCATTTTACCTCTACACTAGTGTTCTTAAACTCGTCATTAAACCCTTTGTTGTACTGTTGGAAGATCAGAGAAGTAAGGCAAGCGGTTAAAGAAACATTAAGGCAAATATTCTGTTGTTCGAGTCAGTAGTGTAGTATGTTTTTCTGCGCTGTATACTGTTAATTAAAAATTCATGCGAAAATTGCCTTTTAACTAACTACATTTGGGGAAGTATTTTGAAAGCTATTTTCAAAGTTTCGTTTGGGTCGAGGTAAGTCTTGATTTTGTCCACATAGGTGTTTTTCTTCTTTGAATTTTGTTTTTACTTGTACTTCAATTTTTGCTTAGCTCGCGGATTTGCTTAATGCCATTTTAGGGATTTTCTTCGCTTGCCATTGTCAGATGCTTGTTTTTCATAGGTGGTCGTGAAAAATAAGGGCTACAATTATTCCCTAATTGTTTTATCGGAAGTTTCGTCTTTACAAGTTAAATCATCTCATTATTCAAGAGGGTCTGAATGGGGTGGTCCACTTGTCGGTTGTCGGTTAAAATTCAGTAATTTTGTCGGTAGTTGGTTAAAATTTTCGATCTTTGTCGGTAGTCGGTTAAACTTTTCGATTTTCGCCGGTTGTCGGAAAATCTCAATTAATAAGTAAAAACGCTTGTTAATTATTTATTTTTTTTATGTATTTCACCCACTTTTCAAGACTTTGATCCCTAAGGAAAGAGTAAAACTTGCAAGAATGCATCATTTGATTGCGCCTAATTATAAACCGCTCATTAACTCTTGTTTTTTATGCAACATGAACGTTTAGTTCATAATTGTTTGCCATTAAATGAATGATTAGTACTGATAAAATCACCCAAGCTTTTATTGTAAATGCGAACTTGGTTTCCCTGTCGACTACAGGGCACAGTAAAAAGTAATTAATTAATTACTTACTGGACTCTAGCCTTTTGGATACTTAAATTATTTTCATTGAAAAACTGCAAGGGATGACAGGCTGCACATCTATCCCTCTCATGAGGGTCTCAATGGGGTGGTGGCTTTTACGGTTATCGGCTATAATTTGGGCTCTTTTACGGCTATCGATTGATTTTTTGCAGTTACGGTTAACAAAAAAGTTAAAAATTAATTTCTTTTGTTTCAAAAAGTTAAATATTAATTAACCTGTATTTTTTGTATCTTTAAAGCAAAATAAAGGTCTTCGGATCATCTCGGGATAAAATAAGCTATTCTATTGAAAAATTTTCACATTTGATAGATCAATATACTTTTATAAAGTATTCCACTTCTAATATTATTTTACACATAGAAATGCCAAGAGTAAGCAGACACGCGAACGCCCAACTCAAGGCCGGGGCGCGACATTCCACACTAGAGACGGCTTATTCGTGTGAGACGGGTTATCCGTTTGATGATTCGCGTCAGATAGGTAATACGTCTCAATTTGAAAATGAAATAGTTTTAATTTTGAAATGAACAATCCCCCTGACTTTATCCGTCAATTTTGAAGGACGGAAGATGGATTATCCGTTACAGATAACCTGTGTACAGCCACAACCTCCCCGCAGAAAAAATCGGAGAAGGGGTGTCTAACGCTGTGGAGGAGGGGGCGACTGTACACAGGCTAGTCTAGATAATCCCTTTCTAGCTGTCGTGTGAAAACGGCTAACAAAAAAATTCCCGTGTCCAGTGTTTTTATGAGCGAAGGACTGTACAAAACGACTGCCTGTCGTTGCCTTGTCCGTAGACCTCATTATTCCGCGCGGCTAATGCGTTTCGCGTCACGTGGTCCGAGCGAGCTCGCCACCGAAATGCCTTGACCGAGATTGCGTGGGAAGACGCCGTACATGCAGGGACTAGGCATGGCAATGTCTACCGTAGCGTCAGAGAAAAAACAGGAAAATGTTGTTTATCGGCAACTTGTTTTACAAACAGCTCTGCGTGTTGTTTCACTAGTGTTTCGAGGGCACGACCTTCTGAAAATCGCAAATATTAATTCCCAGCAAGAAGCCCTCTTTCGCTATAGGAAAAATTAGTTTCCCCGAGATAGCGACGGAAATGGAGCCTAGGTCTTGGTCAACACCTAAAAGGCTTTTCGTCTAACGTGCGTACGGAGTCAAAGTAGCCGGAAAATAAAAAACGCAACCATAAGCGAGTTAAGCACCTTTCTTAAAGTTAACAAATCTAAGGAACAATTTCTTTTACGGTTAACTCTTTTTTACCCAATTTACGGCTAACGGTTAAAATTTTTCAATTTTTACCGCTATCGACTAAATTTTTGGCCGTTTTACGCCTATCGGTTAACCCCATTGAGACCCTCTCTCATGTTTTGGTTCTAACAAGCATGTCCTTTGCCATAATTTTCCCTTCTCAAAGAAATAGCACTTTAGATGGTTCTTTAAAATTTTGGCAAGGCAGTGGTTGGTTTTGTATGAGATTCCACTTTTTCATTAAAGCTTCTTTTTTATAGACACTAAGGGCTGGTGTTGTGTCACGAAAGGCCATATTTCAGTCTTTTTCTTCCTTGTTTTTTTTTTTTTTCAGGAGCGCTGCCTTCCTTTCTGTGAGTTTTACTAATAGCAATTTTTCTTTCAAAATTGTGTGGCTAGCTTCTGTCCATCAAGCGCTTTTGAAATCTGAAATACTTCCTCAGAGGAGTTTGTTCGTAGGATTCTCAAGGCTTCTCGTTTGTCAAACAGGCGCTTTAACAACTAGTATAGTGGGTGATAAGAGGTGAAAATGTATATACTGTAAGGTTTCCGTTTCAAATGCGTCTTTACGTCAAGGATAGCTTTTTCTCATTTTTTCGCTGAATGTTGTATCTTGGTATACAACCGTTTCTAAAAAGAATGTCTCATTTTCAGATCTTTCGGCCGTGAATTTCATAGGAGGGCATGTAAGTTTAATTGTTCCACGAAGAAAGCTACGATGTCTGGTTTACTTATGTCCCATAGGGGAAAAATGTCATTTATGTAGCGTTTTCAAACAGCTGGTTTAAAGACGGTTTTGCTTAAACTTTGTGTTTTAATATGTGCCATGAAAATGTTGGAAAGGAAACTGCTTTCTTTGTGCTCATCGCGGTAACGTGGGTTTGTACTGATAGTTCTTTACATTAAACGGGAAAGAATTTTCTTTGAGGATTAATCTAAGCAAAAAACATTCGGTTTTTTCACCTTTGACTTTTCAATAAAATTTATAAAGTCGGTAGTGTCTTTAAGGTGTGACTTTGTGATTTTGATATTGGCTGTAGCAATGTACCTGTATCAACAACAAAAAAAGGAAATTCTTTCCCTTAGGCCATCTGATGAGTCATAAATTTAAAGAGGTTACTTACTTTCTCGAGCTAACGGTTAGATTAATTACAAAATGCTCTTTTTTCTGGAAACAAATATTGATAATATCAGCCCATGTCGGTAGTCGGTTAATATTTTTCCTGTCGGTAGTCGGCAATTTTTTACTCATTTTGTCGGTAGTCAGTAATATTTTTCGCCCTTTGTCGCTAGTCGGTTAACCCCATTCACACCCTCATTCAAGGATATTGTCTCCAAGTTTTATTTTCACGTTAACAGCAGTGAATAACAATACATTTGAAATACGCAAAAATGCTAGCTATTGTTGCTCACGAAAATATGAAACTTGGAGACAATACCCTGAATAATAAGAGGCTCTCGCTTGTAAACACAAAATTTCTGACAAAATGTTAGCGAATTGTAGCCCTTATTTTACTGCCTTACAATACATCAATAACCTTGAAACTAAAAGGTCATATAAGAGGAAGGTTAATCTCAGGACTCTTAAATTTTTTAAAAAATCTATCGAGTGGTTCAAACTGACTTATTGGCTTATTTGCTAAAGCAGACCGAAATGTTTGCAAAACCGCAAACCAGAGCGCCTCGATACATGCCAATCAAATCCTTCTTTCTAGCAATCGGCTGGCTATCGGCTATCTCCATAATCTCTCACACACGTTTTTAAAAAGTTTGGAACTACTATGAGGTGAAATTGCATGTCAAAGCGCTTCGTTTTCTTACGAAAACACCTGAACATCAAGATTGTCCATTTTTTCCTTTTTTTTTAACCATAAAAACTTCATCCTGAAATATCTCGATAACGCTCTTACAGATGCCGCTAATAAACTTCACGAACATTGAGGCAGCTATTTTTGGGAAAAAGTTTTTGTGAACGATTTTGGAAGAACAGTTCCCAGTGCCGAGAAATACTGCTGCAAGTGAAACAGATAATGGTGTCATTTCGTTGCTATGACAACTCTGATGTCATTGCAACCCTGATCATAACAATTTTCATCTTTATCTAATACAATTGTGGTGGTAATTATTCCAAATCTCTGTTTATGGCGATGTATGTCGATGTATGGCGATGCCCAAACTTGGGAGGTATTGACCATAAAAAACTGTATCGAGCCACCTTAAATTTGTCTAGAGGAGGAATTTTATGTCGTCACAAACAGCAAAGTTGAATTGCAATTAATTGCAACGAGAACTTTTATGAGAATTAATTTCCATTATTTTTTTTCGTCTTGGGTTTGTTTGTATAAATTGAGGGATTTATACAGATAAATTCCTAATCAATAGTTATGAATTCAATTCACTATCCCCGCTCTTCCCTGCTGTGTTATCAAGCCCTCCCCGGACTTGCAGTTTGTTGAATATTCAAGAGGGTTGTACGTTAAATAAAGGTTGTTGAATAAAAAAGGAAAAGAAAAGGTGTGAATCATAAAAGAAGAACAAATATAACATGGCTCTTTTGTTTTTGTTGGACATGATAATTATAAAAAGGAAGTTAAGACTAGTCAGTGTAATCAAATCACGATGAATAATTTTAAATTCAATTCCATGTAAAAATTCTAATAGTTTTTTATGCCATCTAAACAATGTGCTCTTTCGTGTGTTTAAACTTGAGAGTGCGTCTCTTATTTCGCTGATATCTTCATTCACGACATCTCACCTTGACATCCCTTAACTTGGACGCCATCTCGGGCACTTAGATACACAAAACGCTGCCATAGCTGAAATGAATAAACGCTGAAATTTTGCGCCAAATTAAAGAGTAACTTGTTCGCTGAGAAATTACCACGCGCTTGGTTAATTAATTAGTTAATTTAAAAGATAGAATGACACACTTCCACCCATATAAAAGGAAATGATACGTTAAACAGTACAGGCACCTGCATATCGTTGCATCGCAGCCAAATGGCGCTAAAAAATTTTATTGAAGACGACAACAAAACATTCGAAGAACTAGTATGCCTTTCCGCGGAATTTCTCAGAGGTGTAGATGGCGAGCTTATCTTTTTATCAGCGCTAATTATTTTTCTTTCCATTTCTGCATTTCTGAGGAACACTCTGATCCTAGTTGCCCTACACAAGGAAACTTCACTTCATCGGCCGTCCAAACTCCTGTATCGTAACATAGCGATAACTGATCTCTGTGTTGGTATCATTGCAGAGCCTTTGTATGTAACTTATTGGACTTCTGTCGTGAAAGAAAGATGGGGTATTTGCTATCACGCAAATTTGGCAGTAGGTATCTCAGGTTATACTTTGTGTTCGGTGTCTTTATTAACATCTGCCGCAATAAGCGTGGACAGACTTCTCACCTTGTTGCTGGGGCTCAGATACAGACAAGTTGTAACTTTGAGAAGAACATGTATAATTACTTTTGGTTTTTGGATTTTGTCCATCGTTGGTTCATCTACTACATTTTGGAATCCTCATATACTTTTTTGTCATCAATACATAATTACAGCTCTGTGTCTAGTCACAACAGTCTTCGCTTACACAAAAACTTCCTATACTCTGCGTCATAATCAAATACATGTTCAGAACCATGTTGCTCAAGGACAACCGAGCCAAGCAATTCCTGCACTGAACATAGCTCGATACAGAAAGGCAGTGTACAGTACAATGTGGTTGCAGGGAACATTGGTTGTTTGTTATCTGCCGCTTAGTATCGTGGGCGCTTTGATACCTCAAAGAGGCATTTCTTTAATATCCGTTTACCGTGCACGGCAATTTGCGGTTACACTAGTGTTCTTAAACTCGTCATTGAACCCGTTACTGTACTGTTGGAAGATCAGAGAAGTAAGGGAAGCTGTAAAAGAAACATTAAGGCAAATGTTCCGTTGTTGGAGTTAGTTTAGTATACTTTTCCGCTGTATACTATTAAAGTTCATGCAAAAATTGCCGTTTAACTAATTACGTTTAATACTGTTGTGAAGTATTTTCAACCTTACTTTCAAAGTTTCGATTGGGTCAAGGTTAGTCTTGAGAGAGAGATTTTGTCCACATAATTCTGTTTTAACCTACTGTTTCTACTGAATATAAATCAAAGAAAAATTTAAGCATCTTGTAAAAAAATCGTTATATCTAGGTCAGACCATCATCATTGCGTTCTATGATGGTTACTATATAGGTTTTCAAAGAAAAAAAAATCACCTTTGTTTTGCTAAATCATGTGTTCGTTGTGCTAAGTAGAGGCCCGTTTCAAATCAATTTCAAGGTAAGAGTCGGTGTATTTCTAAACAACGAAACTAATTTGGCTTTGACAATTCATTTTCGCTTACCAAATAGAGAATAAGGGCTTCTCGTCAACAATTTGGTTTGTTTATGGCCTGAATTAGGCTCAAACCTCCATTTTGAATCACCTTAGAGGGGCATGAAGTGTTTGTTCCAAAAATTCAATAAACCATGATAAGCCAAATTTTTCTCAACTGATTTTGATAATTGGGTGACTAAAGTAAACAGTGGTATAGGTATGGAAGTTATGCAAGAAGGCAGGTGAATATACTGAAATTTTGAAAAATTGCTATTTTGAGTTGTAATTGTAACAACAATTCTGGCCAGACTCCAGCCCCAGGCTCCTCTCTGTGCAATACCTTGAAGACAAAGTTACATGCGTGAACAGAAAACTCTATTATAGTATACTTCATGGTCAAATTCATTTGGTAGCACAATTTACCAGTGGGGTCTTACGGTACTTTCAAAATTCCCCCTGGAAGGCTGGATTTTTGGTGCTCAAAAGGCCAAAAATGAGAC
>CALNXI010003939.1:0-12500 GCA_942486025.1 Porites evermanni
ATTAGATCTATTGATCTTGATGCCATTTTCATTGCCCTCCCCGTTTAGCATTTTACTAGATTTAATTTTTTTTGTTTACAAGTATTATTGACCAGAGCTTCGCTTTTAGCCGTGGCTAAATCTATATATTACTGGCTTACCTTCACTTTCGTGCCTTCTCATGTTATTTGAGTTTCTCAAGCCTATTGCAAGTTCAATGAAATATTGGGACGGAAAGAACATGACACGAGCTGAAACGTACCAGGTAAAACTGTAGTAATTAATTTATTCTTCACTGCTCACAAAATGTTTCACGAAAAATTCAATTTTTTTTTTCTATTTCCTCACCACAAATAAAAACCATCTTATCTGCCCTTGAAGTACATAGGTATGTAAAGTAAGGGTGAGCATCTCATTTGTACGTTTTGAGATAAAAATAGAATTTCCCTGTTTACACCACTAAATTGCCTGTTGTCAAGGTTGTGTATATGTTTGCATGCCCATTGAAACCCCAAAAAAATCCCTAGACCTAAAATGAACCAGAAAAAATTCCCGTGCCTAATTTTTGAGTCTTAAAATTTCCAGAAAGCATTAAATGATATAACATGAAACACAAAAACATTAGAAATGAATGCTTATGTTTATTTATCAAGGAAACCTAAAAAAAAAATACTACCTAAATCAAGCCACCCAAAAAAATACTTGCCAAATGTTTCTACCCAAAAAAATCCTTCAATCATCCTGGTCACCTGAAATCCGGAGTACCCCCTGGGATAGCACGAACAACAAAAAAACAATAATTGGAAATTATGCTAATCCATCAAGGTTCTGATTTCCTTCTTTTTATTATTGTAGAACCTCGGTAACTCAATTTCTGAAGGGAAACACAAAACATTTTGAGTTAACGGGGAATTACAAAAATAGTTACAAAATAGTAAACAAGCAAGTATGCATTGTTTAGTTGAGCACAAAACACTGAAATCATGTAGCTGTACCAAAAGATATTGTGTATAGAAAATGAAGCTTTTGATGTCCGGTGATAGCGAGTTAAATCCAGGCCCTGAGCAGAATGTCTGTGATCAAACTGCATTGTCAGGTAGGTTCCACCTTATTGTTAAACTATCGATTAGGTCAGCTGGGATTGAGACCTCTTGATAACTTTTTGTATTTCTCATTTACAACTAGTTGCCTTGAAATAAAGTTGTGTTCAATTTATTTCATCGTTACCACTGTGATGTTAAAAATAACAAATTCATAATAGTTAGCACTACTTCCAGAAAAATGTCTGCAATAATTTCAACCACACCCCAAAGCAGACCAACCTCTACTCCTCCTTACTTTTCTAACCGTTCTCTGGCTTAATTAAGAAGCTTGGGTTACAAAAAAATGTGTTGGTAAAACACAACCGAGTCAATTATCGTACGTTAAATAAATCAAAGCATTACTTTAGCAAAATAGAATCTTAGGGTTAACTTCCAATGACAAACAACCAACAAACAACCAATGACAATCGGAACCAATCGAATGTGTATTACTAGAGACGACAATAGACGATATTCGTATTCCCCGACGGCCCTGGGAATAGTAGGCCCATGAGCATGAATGCGAGACTCATGCGGGGAAAAATTAAAGAGACGCTCACTATTTTGTATGGCGATTTCTAAAGATTTTGCGTGAAAATGCCGAAACATCACTGTTGTACCTACAACTGTACGAGCAGCAAGGAAAAGATAAAAAAAAAAACAGTCAAATATCCCAAAGTTGCAAATGTTACTTTCCACTGCTGGAAGGTGGATCGCAGCATGCCGGCTGGAAAGCCTAAATGTCACAAGGCACACTCGTATATGTTCTAAACATTTTGAAGGAGGGTTAGGGCCAACAAAGGCAAACCCTGTTCCTACGATATTCGATTTTCCGAAACAT
Organism: Porites evermanni; assembly: GCA_942486025.1. Lineage (NCBI taxonomy): Eukaryota > Metazoa > Cnidaria > Anthozoa > Scleractinia > Poritidae > Porites > Porites evermanni. Next base: position 1,903 of record CALNXI010003939.1, read on the forward strand.
CTCCAGCGAAAAAAAGTGAAACCACGCCAGGATCCGGAGGGGAGACGATTGAAGAATGCTTCCACAACAACAAGCAAAATTCAGAAGGCAAGCAAACGTAGCCACTCGAAGGTTAGAAAATGTCCGGATTTGGTGGAACAGCAAGAAGTTCATTTGAAAAACAATGAAAGTTGTACAGGTGAGGAAACCGGAAATCAGGATTTGTTGCTTGTGACACCGGAGTTAAATCTCAGTGAAAGTTTGATCGGTGATGAGCAAAACTTGCTCGAAAAATCTCGGCCAGCAGAACTCAACGTGAGTCATGACGAGATCAAAGACAATATATTATTTCACGATAAAGCGGTCCAGACAGATTTATCGGCTGATCAAATCACCAGAATGGAACAGGCGCACTTTAAATTACAAGATCGCCAAGGTGAATTAAAAAGAGAATTTCTTATGGAGGACGTGCAACGAGACGATTCTTCAGTCCGGTTTTATAGCGGAGCTCTCGCGCGCGAAGCGCGCAGCAGAGCACCATGGGTAAAGAAATGTGGTAAACTACCCATCCGAGAAAATTTGGTAATCACGTGACCGTACACCGACCGACCGCCCGCCCGCCCGACCGTCCGTCCGCACCACAGGCATACCAATGTAAAATAATTCAATCAACAGGTATGGCAACCCAAATGCAACTCAAGGTTTTATTTGGAAAGAATTTGCATGGCCGCCCCGACTTTTAGGAAGAAAAAGACGACAACAAAGTCGTGTTTTTTTCGCCGTTATTCCAGAGAAAGAGCTAGAGCGAGTGATTAAAAACAAAAGAGACGAATTTTGTAGGAAGAAAAACATGAAAATTCAAAGCGGATGTGTGGCAATGAGAAATGCTGGCGGCCAGCAAAGTGTAAATAAGCGGCAGTGAAAAATAAAAGCGAACATGAACACAGGAGACAAAATGTTGAGTAAGCACATACGACAATTCCTCCATAAAAATAATGTGTAACTAGGAAGTTTGACGTTTTAGTCCTACAAAACAGCGCTGTAGTTGTGCAAAACAACNCTAGGAAGTTTGACGTTTTAGTCCTACAAAACAGCGCTGTAGTTGTGCAAAACAACGGCAACTGAAAGACAAAAAAGCGTGCTGCACGTGCAAATTTGTTTTTTTGCTAATTAGAAAAAAAGTGTGCTGCACGTGCAATTTGTTTTTTTTACTAATTAGATCTATTGATCTTGATGCCATTTTCATTGCCCTCCCCGTTTAGCATTTTACTAGATTTAATTTTTTTTGTTTACAAGTATTATTGACCAGAGCTTCGCTTTTAGCCGTGGCTAAATCTATATATTACTGGCTTACCTTCACTTTCGTGCCTTCTCATGTTATTTGAGTTTCTCAAGCCTATTGCAAGTTCAATGAAATATTGGGACGGAAAGAACATGACACGAGCTGAAACGTACCAGGTAAAACTGTAGTAATTAATTTATTCTTCACTGCTCACAAAATGTTTCACGAAAAATTCAATTTTTTTTTTCTATTTCCTCACCACAAATAAAAACCATCTTATCTGCCCTTGAAGTACATAGGTATGTAAAGTAAGGGTGAGCATCTCATTTGTACGTTTTGAGATAAAAATAGAATTTCCCTGTTTACACCACTAAATTGCCTGTTGTCAAGGTTGTGTATATGTTTGCATGCCCATTGAAACCCCAAAAAAATCCCTAGACCTAAAATGAACCAGAAAAAATTCCCGTGCCTAATTTTTGAGTCTTAAAATTTCCAGAAAGCATTAAATGATATAACATGAAACACAAAAACATTAGAAATGAATGCTTATGTTTATTTATCAAGGAAACCTAAAAAAAAAATACTACCTAAATCAAGCCACCCAAAAAAATACTTGCCAAATGTTTCTACCCAAAAAAATCCTTCAATCATCCTGGTCACCTGAAATCCGGAGTACCCCCTGGGATAGCACGAACAACAAAAAAACAATAATTGGAAATTATGCTAATCCATCAAGGTTCTGATTTCCTTCTTTTTATTATTGTAGAACCTCGGTAACTCAATTTCTGAAGGGAAACACAAAACATTTTGAGTTAACGGGGAATTACAAAAATAGTTACAAAATAGTAAACAAGCAAGTATGCATTGTTTAGTTGAGCACAAAACACTGAAATCATGTAGCTGTACCAAAAGATATTGTGTATAGAAAATGAAGCTTTTGATGTCCGGTGATAGCGAGTTAAATCCAGGCCCTGAGCAGAATGTCTGTGATCAAACTGCATTGTCAGGTAGGTTCCACCTTATTGTTAAACTATCGATTAGGTCAGCTGGGATTGAGACCTCTTGATAACTTTTTGTATTTCTCATTTACAACTAGTTGCCTTGAAATAAAGTTGTGTTCAATTTATTTCATCGTTACCACTGTGATGTTAAAAATAACAAATTCATAATAGTTAGCACTACTTCCAGAAAAATGTCTGCAATAATTTCAACCACACCCCAAAGCAGACCAACCTCTACTCCTCCTTACTTTTCTATATCACCTTCAACACGTTTGTTAGTTCTAGCCATATTTCTTTGCTAGACTGTTGGAACTTCACATTATACCCCAGCCTCCACTCCTGTACTCTATGGCAGATAAATCCTAATTGCATTCACGAAGTCTAACGCAATCCTATATAACCATATACACATTACTCAATTACCCAGCTCTAGACACATGTACGCATTGCGGACCTATTTTTTAAAAAGCTATAAGCTTACATGTAATCTTTGATTTAATTTAACAGTGAGATGTTGTTTGATTGATCAAAATCATGTCTGGTTTTAGCATCAAACAACTCTACGTGCTTTACAAACCTACCGCTTCCGTGCGAGCTCGATACAAGTTAATCCATATATGCCAAAAAAAGTCAAAGAATATTCCTTTTCATCGATATAGTAAGTTTCTGTTTTTATACCGAGACAGCCGGGAAGCACGAGACTTGGACCAAGCACAAACGTCAGCGATGAACAGTCAGATTTGTTTGTTTTGATGAATGAAAATTAATGCACCGAAACGGTAATTTACTGCTACTTTCCTGCAACTTCGTGCAAACTATGCCATATTACTAAATCAAAGCAATTTCTCTGCTTTTAAATTTTCTAATTGACTTGTGATTTTGTACAGATCGAACAATCAAGTTGTACAATTTAGCACAAAAACGGTCCATACGTTTATATAAAGGTGCCTCTTCCTTGCACCTCGGTACACGCTTACTCGCTAAACCAAAGCCCAATAGTGTTTCTCCACCTGCTATATAAATTCTCGTGACTTGGACTAAACATAACAAGAATCGCGGAAAGGCGATTTTTAACTGGGCTGCAAAGGGGCTATTTTTTTCTGAGGGGAGGGGGCGGCTATACACACTCAGGCTACTACAAAACCATGTCGCCGGCTATTACATGCGACAGAATCTTATGTGAGACCGAAACATAAACTCATTCAGAACATTGTACCCTTTTGAAAGACTTTCGTAACCAAAAAAAAGAGTACCATTTTTAAGTGGGGGCTGTATAATTACTTTTAAAATCCACCATTATAATTAAAAATAAACAAGTTAGCCATTAATTCTAAGCCGGAAACGATGTGCATTTTTTTCACGCACCCCTTCCCTAATCTGTCTGTGCCCCAAAATATAGCATGACAGTATAACGTGACTAATTTGACGTAACCGGAAATTCTAAAAATTGTTCTCGTTGTACGAGCATAAAGTGCGACGGACGGAGCTGATTTACACTAGACAGAAATATTGTATTGTATGAAAATTAAACCAGAAGTATACTAAAACAGACAGCCAACTGCCCATTGATCCCGCCTGATCCAGGGGTCTCTGACTGCACTGAGACTTTGCTGCTCTTTTCACAAACATGCGAAGGCCACCTTCACAATTTTGTTTTTCGCTGCCGTCAATCGTAATTACGATCACAACCGACGAACCTCGAAACAGAGAAACACAAAACGAATCGAAATCCACAAATCGCAAACCATGACCTTTCGAACCCGTGAAGTAAAGTTTAGTTTCCTAAGAGGTCCGTTAAGATAAGATGATTGACAGCAGCGAAAAACGCAATCGTCGGTTAATTGGCTTTTGAACTTTAGAATTCGCATGTTTGTGAAACGTGCAGTAAATAGAGAATCCTAATTTGCGGTCTACAGTCTACATAAAAACCGGCAGTATTTTTTCCACAAGATAAAAAATATTCAGTTTTAAGATTTTCCTCTTGGAATTTTTCTCTAACTTAAAGGGATAAAATCCTTTGCATTTTGTGACCTAAAAAAGTTTAAAGATTTCTCGCTCGCATGTTGCTTTCATCAGCACGCACTTCAAACAATGTAAATAGATGAAACGATCGACAACATATTTTTTACCTGATACCGATATGAGTAAAAAGTTCGCTCGAGTTCATTGTTTGTCTCAGCCATGACTAACTTTTCTTCATGGACGATTACTATGCCTCTTTATAACTCCTCCGAAGTTTTTGTACCAGCTAAACAATATGGACTATTCATAGTCCTTGGATAATAAAAAGACTATTAAAAGTGACGCACTATTGTGACTTTGTTTACTTCTGATCACATCTTCAAGCGAAGTCTCTCTTTTCAAGCGATTCATCTCAATGCACAATAATTGACCCCTATATTAGTTAAAACCCTATGGTTCATTTACTGAGTATATTAATGCTGTTTTTGCCCCTCACATTGACGGTGTTCGTTCGTATTCAAAACACCTTTAGGAAAATAAAGATCATATAAGTCATGTGTATTATGTTTCGGGATAAATGGATTATACGCTTTTTTAAGTTTCCATTTTGCGGTGACTTCAGTTTGTAAACATCTCCTTAAAATGGTAGAAGAAATATCAAGAAACATCACGAGAGGTGAAAATTTGGAAAGGCATGTTTCTGGAACTCGCTAGTGCTGACTTAATGATAAAAGCTTATTAAGATACTGATACAAACAAAAGAAAACCCCCTGAAACCTCAACGTGGGCTATACTTGTATGCTCTACTCAATGACCAAACTTTGTCAGTAATAGCACCTATTTTCCTCAAGTCAAGCCTTGAACTTGTGTGCCAAATTCGCAGAGTTCCTATTTTTGTCCGTGTCTTCTTTATCCTCAGTATCCGAAATTTACACCTCCAAATTAAATAGAAGGAAATATTAAAGGAAAAGCCAGTGTTCTAACATGGCAAAGTTGTCACGTCCCTCGCTCATGGACTTGCGTAACATCAGGATTCATCTGCCATTCATCGGCAACTGAGTTGTTCGCTTCACTGACTACGACAGCTTACAATCAAGTCTTCAGCCATAGTGTCGTCAACTGGTGAAATACTTTGCTCATAAATTGTGCTTCTTAGTTGCTCATATACTACAATACATCGATCGACAATTCTCTCTTTGAGTTCACGAAGCGGCCCAGGCGTTCCAAACCTGACGCTCACAGTCATCTTTTAGTGTGAACCTACAGTCAACGGCGTGTCGGTTTGTATGCAACGTGAGCATTTCTCTGAGTCTCCTAGCGCCAACATCATCTGCCTGACTTAAACTCGAACAAGACAAAAAAATTATAAGGGGCTCCTATGATCGAATCGCTTCGAACAACGCAAATAGCTTCAGGTTCGCAACGCCTTGTGGGTTTTTCAGGGGGAGCGGAGACAAGGTACAAAAAGTATCCGTGCAAGGGCTCGTGCAAGAGAAGATCCTATGAAACCACTTGTGAGAACATCGTTTCTCGGTAAAAGACCCTCGTGTCCTCCCTCCCCCGGATGACGGTTTTTCGACACCGACGACCGAAAACCGAATTTATGACTGGGCCGCACAGGCAGCCCAGTAAAAAGTGAACATTACCCACCTTTTTAGCATGTCTTCTTCTCGCAACCAGCGATCGCAAAGCGCCGATCTCGATTAAACGGATCGAGCCACTGTGTTTGTCTGACATTTCCGGGATACATTATCCTCTAGACAACACATATCACTACATATTTCGACCAAAATAATTGTCGATCTCTCATAGAGGCAACAAAACCACAACGTTAACGCTACCGACCGACAAAAAAGCTGCCTATTGTTTTCGACAACATGTCAAGGAGATTTTGCCTCTAAGCCCATAAATTTGCCGGAAATCGATCACTTGATAATCCGCCAGTACAGGCATGCGCTTTAAAGACCAGAGGGCGATTCGACGAGCAAGGAAAACCCAAGGCCATAACTTAACTATACCCGTCTCTTCCTATAAGGATGGCCGGGTAATCAGTGTGAGTAGGTTCTTATATTGATTTCTTTTATTTTGATCATTTGCCAGTTTTGGAAGAAGCGAAAACAATGGTCTACGTCACCAACCATAACATGATCACCATGGCGATGATCACCATGGCGATGGTCATTTTCAAAACATACAAAATGGCGGACAAGGGAGAGGAAAGAGTATTGACCAAAATTCTCCTTTATTCTTGTTTTATCGAGCCTTTTATTTGTCTTTTCGTTACTATGAATTGGGAAGTCCCGTGAGGACAGGGAGTAACCATTCTTGCGCTATAGTTCTTCGCTTATCGCGCGCTTAGTGGGCACTACGTACTCACTGCGTATGTAAATAGGTAAGCACGCTAACAAGTTTGTGCCTATTTATTTCATTAATTTTTTATATTATAAGAAAAAAGAATGCTTTGGAAACAACTAAAAAGTGAGTTATTCTATAATTTATTTCCTTATGTTTGCTAAGAGTAAGTTTTAATGTAATTTTTCCCGTTGCTTCCGTTTCTCTCCCGGGAGTGAGTGACTGGCCGGAGAAGACGGCTGTGATTCAGGTTATTGTTTTGGTGCAAGCGAGTCATTTGTGCGTAAAATATCTGCTTTTTCGAATATGATGTTCTGTTGGTTTATGTCCTGAAGCGGTTCCGTCCAGGTATACAACAGGTTTACAAGGGATTTCTGAGGGTTTATTCTTGAAAACCCACAAAGTGAAAATGATCCATGATCATTTTTTTTTTGTCCCGCTCCAAAAAAACCTATTGCTTTCAATTATTCCACTTTCTGAAGAAGTTCACTGATTATTTGCTCAAGCTTAACAAATGCAAGAGACTCTTTAGAATTTAATATACATATTGGAAAACTAAGAATGCCTGTTACATGTTTTTGGATCTATTTATTAAAATGGAATACTATAGTCTTGTAGTCCACCGGATTTGACCAGAGGTCAGAGATCAACAAGGTTATGGTTTGTTATAAAATATCCTCTCATATGGGATTTGATGTTACGTCCAAATAATACTAAATTATTGTTTTTAGCTCTGGGGTTGCCTTCAAACCAAAGGCATTGTAACTTTGAGGAGCACTTTTCTCCAAGTCTTCTCTGTGGGGACCCTCAAACAACTCTATTAGACAAGGTTTGGCCCAGAATAATAATGATTACTGCAGTCGTGGCATGGACACAACATAAGTTTTCCAAAGTTCTTTTTCATAGTTCTCCATGTTTCTATTGAACAGCCTTTCAAGAAAAACAAAGCTCACACATCAGAGTAAAGACACAATAAAAGTTATTTATTGTTACATTTTGTTTTTTGTAAATAAACATTTTATTTCGGGTCCTGACATAAACTGCGAGCAAGGGAGCTATGCAAGTCAAGCGGACCATCAGCAAAAATGAAGTAAAAACAAGTAAAAACTGCAAATTTTACAGATTTCGGTTGAGCACTCATTTTACGGATTAGGGTTTAGGTTGGAGTTAGTATGATTAAGTGCTGTTTAGGGTTAAGCACTTATTTACCATGGTTAGCTTTCAGTTAATTCTTTCCGTATTACTGTTTTCGATTTTTATGTATCATTTTCAATGAGTCGGATCTGACCTGCATGACTCGCTGCCATGGCTTGCTGGCTCGCATATTATACACACTCTTTTATCTCAAAATCTTTTTTTTTTTTTACACCTTCTTGGACATGAAAACCAAAAANTAAAGACACAATAAAAGTTATTTATTGTTACATTTTGTTTTTTGTAAATAAACATTTTATTTCGGGTCCTGACATAAACTGCGAGCAAGGGAGCTATGCAAGTCAAGCGGACCATCAGCAAAAATGAAGTAAAAACAAGTAAAAACTGCAAATTTTACAGATTTCGGTTGAGCACTCATTTTACGGATTAGGGTTTAGGTTGGAGTTAGTATGATTAAGTGCTGTTTAGGGTTAAGCACTTATTTACCATGGTTAGCTTTCAGTTAATTCTTTCCGTATTACTGTTTTCGATTTTTATGTATCATTTTCAATGAGTCGGATCTGACCTGCATGACTCGCTGCCATGGCTTGCTGGCTCGCATATTATACACACTCTTTTTTCTCAAAATCTTTTTTTTTTTTTACACCTTCTTGGACATGAAAACCAAAAACCAAAACTTAATTGATATAATGAAGACAGTAGCAGCTGACATCGATTTTCAATAGTTATCTTGTGATATGTCTCTCATGTATTATTTATTAGGGAGGATGATTTGTTGAAGACGATGCATTAATAAAGATGCTTTTAAATCAAGAGAATCTCAATAATTTAGGATTTATTCAAATAGAAACATATTTAGTTGAAAACCACTTAAACATAGCGTTGTTGAACGTATTTTAGTATTTAAACGGTAGATATAGGCATGTTTTTATCCCCTAAAACTTTTTCATCTGTTCGGATTTCCTAGCTGAAAGTCTATTGATCCGAAAATTATAGGGATCAAAACTTACCTTTTCGAAAATTTCAGCCAGAAAAAAGGCTCCCGAACAGATTCTAGGTGACCTTATTAGGGTAAAAATCCGTTAACAATGGGAAATTACACCATTTTTAGATGTTCGAAAATCCTAGGAGAGGCAAGCAAGCAAGAAATTTTACAACAATATTTCGAAAATTCTAGATCTCAAATCGTCTTCCGAACAGATATTTTCCGAAAATTGACGTTGGATGCCCCTAGAACATGCACTTTACACGCTGTAGCTTTAATGAAAATTAGTCTTAATTTCGTAAAAATTCGGCAAGATGCTGAAAACTAAACATAAAGTCATGTACTTAAATTCGATGCCCGTCAAGATGGCGGCGGCGGCGTCGAAGGCCATTTGAAAACTGTCGCTTTTAACTACCGAAATGCGGCAGGAAACTTCCCTTGACATTCAAAAAGCAGGGAGAAGGCTTCTTCATCGGTACTGCTAGCTCGGAAGTCCCGAATATTGAACGAGGAGACCTGGAACAGGCTTTGAAAAAAGCTCCCTTGTTTCTTGCGATTATTTTTTCCTATTTTTGCGTGTTCTTATCAGAACAATGGAATCATGACGTCACCGCTTCTTCCAAAACTGACATACTCCCGAACTGACTATTGTGCCCAATCGGCGAACAGCAGCTCCTATTTCAGTTCTTTTCGTGTGTTAGTACAGGACGGCTATTGTCTCGCCATACTTGTCTAGTGCATTCACCGAGGTTGTGTGTGCAAGGGAAACTTTCATTTCCTACTTTGCCCTTACTAGAAACGGAGGAACTACAGATGATTCGGGAAAACGTTTCGGATGCTATCAGCAGGACCATTCTAATTTGCTCCGTAGACTTGCTACAAGTCGACCTCAGGAGTCTCTTAGCAAGCGGAGCGTGCTTTTTAGGCCGCGAAGCGGCCAAGTGAACGACGAAGTCAAAAGAGGTCGACTTGTCTCGCTTGAGGGGTTGCCATTCGCGTTTCACGCAGAACATGGGGAGAACAATAATTCGCATTTGGGGTTTCAGGTTGCATTTTCGACACTCCCAAACTTCAATCGCGGAATGTATTGATTCCACGCCGTCAAAAACAATCGAATGCGTGTGTGTTTCTCCGCCATAGAAAGGTCAAATTTATCTACTTTGTTCTAAAGTTGTCACAAACAAAGATGTCAACTAAGCGCGCACTTCAGATCGTGATACCAGCGAACAAAAGAATCACAGCAACAAAAGCGCCCTGTTTGTAGCGCGTGATGTTCTCCCTTCGACCGACATTTCATCTCCGATGCAACGGGAAATGAGTTTTGAGACCTGACCTTTGAGAAATCAGCGGAACAATCGCCAACACGATGGCATTCCAATCCTCGCCAAATAAACGGACGGAAGTGATGGAGCCAGCTCAAAAGTCAGACTTTTCCCAGCTCCGGTTAGAGAATACCCAAAAACATCTCTCCCCGACAGATATGCTTCGATTGTTTTTCTCAGCAGCTCTGATTATCCGTGGCCTTGAGAGCATCTGCTTTCGCAATGGACAAGTCACCTTATTGCGCCTAATTACTTAGGAGTGACAACGTTATCCCTAAGGGTCCTAAAGAGCTACTTTGATTAGTCTAAGCGCAGCAACCCGTTTTGGGGTCGCTAAAACTGGCGCCAATCGAGTATGAAAAGTCCTTCGTCCCTCGCCATATTAAAAGTCTATTTGCCGCGAGAAAATTCTGTTTATGACCGATCACAAGGTATCGTATATAATATTTACGAACGCGTGATCGATCAGGATCGTTGCAAGCTTGTATAGTGTGGTAAGCTCAATTTTGTATTTTTGGAAAAGCATCTTTAAAATACCCTCACATACGTTTCCATGTTTT
>CALNXI010003939.1:22500-27247 GCA_942486025.1 Porites evermanni
TTCCCTATTACTACAGGGGATATGACTTGAAGTGCGACTGATATCAAAGGACGACACTGGGACTTTTAGAAGGCTGATACCTGATGAGTTTTATATGTGGCAAGCCAGTAGGCTTTTTTGTTTTGAACCGCAAGCTCTATGTTTGCTGAAAGTGATAATCGGCATCAGATATGCACGCGTTAGTTGTTTCTTGGAAAGAGGAGCCTTATTACTAAGCACCCTGCTTTCGTTATTTCTTTCTTTCTTACATTTAAATGCAAATCTGGCCCCTATTCAATCACTATTCTTTTGCAAAACGGCATTATTGAGAAAGGGGAATATGAAGAGTCGTCGGCGTTGACATTTCCAGTAGAAAACTATCCAGGGGAATGATCCGTATTGTCAAATAATAACATGTATATATTTTTTTCTTTCGCATAACGTGATCAGGGGGCGTACCATACCCCACGCTGACCAACTCAGAGTTGTATCGACTGCTTGGCACTGGTTATCGCATGGAGAGGCCTGACATGTGCTCCGATGATGTGTACGTTTCTTGATCAGAATCGTCTTAGAACTGACAAAACGATTCGATTTTTCCGTGCGTCTTTTTAGTTATAAATAGCCTTGAAAGTTGCAGAGGACAAGTCGGTTTCGATTTTGATGTTTCTTCGATCAAAGTGATTACTGAACAGATGGACGGCAAAATCTTAGCTTAAATATTTGTTTCATACAGTAATATGATAGTGTTATTTAACAGAGATCGACTGCCAGGATTTTTTTCTCATGTTCGATATTTCCTTATGGTTGTGGATAGGGCTTTCCACAAGTTGCTCCAGATTTTCCTAAACGTTTCCCGTAATTTCTTCAAAAAATGCCCAATAAACAATCAAAAGTTGCTTTTTGTAACGAAAGTTACAAAAAGAAAGTCTGATGCTAAAATATGCAAATTGTACAACCAAAGTAAGATTTCTAAGCATTTTTGTTCAATTTTGCGGCGTAACCAGCGTTGCTAAATAACTTTGTCCTCGATTAAAACCAAAAAATGTAGTGAGCCAATAAAATCGTTGAGTGGCCTTCTTCACCCGAGACACTCAAGTCACTCGAATGTGAATGTTTGTCCTCTCATTGAGAAGCGATTTGGTACCTTCAGGAACTCTCTCTGCAAGTCGTAAGCCGTTATCAAGTAAGCTTCAATGTCGCTGTCCAGGTTCGAAGTAAAAATGTTCAAATCGCCGAGTCACTAGCCTTAGCGTTCCGTTCCCAATTCTGAGATATTTTCCACCTATTTATAAAAGCCATTGTTTTGATTCTGATTTTTTCTTGAAGGTATTGTTTTCAGTGGAAGGTTCCTGTAGAATCTTGCGTCAACCCATCTGGCTATAAACGTAGTATGGGTGTAACATATTTCTTAGGCAATTTTGTAGACTTAAACTGTATTCCAGCACCTCTCAAGTCCAAACATTGACATAAAAAGATATCCTCGAATTAATCGTATTACTCGTTTCAATTCGAGAGCTTTATTGTTGGATTAACTGGTTTATTTTTCTCGCTCTTCGCGGCTGACTCGCAAGGTACCTGCGGAAAGTAGTATTTAAAGCCACTGATCATTTCTATGAAATTGTTACGAGATTTAATTTTTCAAAAATGAGAAAGAGTTTTGACCTATGTAAGTTATCTTTTTGTCTCCAAGCGCAGTATTGTACGATCTTGGTGATGATTTTATCGATCGGTAGGAACGTTTTTCAACACTTTTGAGTCTTGTCGCCAGTCTGTTTTTTGTTTTCAGGCTAAAATTGCGTTATTGATACTTTATATGATAACATCTGCAGCTTCGCTTTAGTTGTTGAAATGATTTGCTCTACCGTTACTGAGAAATTGGACCGTGAACTTTTCACGACATTCATTTTGTTTACCATCTTTCAAACCTTCCCGGGCCGGCTTGAACGTGACGGCATGATGGCTAGACACATCAGATTTTCATTCGCCAATATCTGCTCTAGTGCCCAGGCCTAAGTTTATGACTCCCTCCTGATCTTCGTCCACCATTTTGAATTTTCTCTAAAACCGCTGACCGAGCAGCCCAGCTACTTTTATCTTGCCCTCGTGATCTGCCCCAGGGGGGAGGATTTGGCTCCTTTTTTATAAGAAATTCATAAATTGACAAATTGTCCACCAAAACATTGTGAAATATGAAAGAAAGGCCAATTTAAGCACTAACAGCTGCTCCGATATCTCAGAACTGAGATTAGAACATAATTAGAGAAATTGCTCAGAATGCAAAAAGTTGCTCGAAATACGAAAAAGTTGCCAAAAAGTTGCAGAGCAACTTGTGGAAAGCACTAGTTATTAATTAAAACTAGCTATTCTTTCTCTTACCTGCCAACAGCTTTATTCAGTAAAATCTCGCGATGTTGGCTAATTCTTTCAACTTGAGAAACTTTAAACGACATTTCCAGCAGACTATTCCAAAACTATCTAGTATGTCAGATGAAACAGAGAATGTTGACAAGCTGTGGACGCTTTATGCTTTATTCCCTTATATTCAATTTTATTACGGTATAATGATGGGTGAGGAGCAGAGAAAGAATTAGCCTGCGAGCAAGCTCTCCATTTGGGCGAGGGAAACGAACCACGCGAGAACGCGCGAGCGGGGACCCCTCGCTGTCGTGTTTCCTCTCGCGTGCCGCACGTGCGTGTACTTAAAGAGATCCCCCAAATGGAGAGCTTGCTCGCAGGCGTGGCAAGATACCGACAAGCCTAATGATCCGGTGTGAGTGGATCCCAGCTGGTCTAAAGGAAAACTCCTCCACTAAATCGGAGAAACGGTGTCTATACATGCAAGAATGGATTGGAACTCTGACTAACTTCAATTGGTTTGTTTATTGTTTTATTTTATTTTATTTTATTTTTTTTTATCAATAACAGATATGAGCTGATGACTGACTGTTGGAAAGAGGAACCTCGCTCTCGTCCCAGTTTCTATCAACTGATCGAAAAACTGGAGGCGATAATGCAGAGGGATGCGCCATACTTGGATCTAAACAAACACAATGAAGATCATCCGTATTACAACGTGCCACCTGAAGCTAGTGGTGATTAAATATGGAGAAGGAGCTTCCCCAGTAATCAGACAATTTCAGACCAAACGAGTATAAACAGTTAACCAGTAATGATCATATAGAGAAAGTAATCTTAAAACGTTTGAATAGGAAGTAAAAGTAGAAGCATAACAAGAACCGTATTAGCAGTAAGGCACCTGGGATCTAATCAGGACTGAGCCCTTTACCAAGGAATGTTCTTACAAAACGCCTTTGTCATAGCGTGCCATAGTTATATTTTTAAGACTGTTTTTAGATTCCTCGATCTCTCACGTAAAAATAAAAACAAATCATTAAGCTGTCACATGCTAGCTGTTTTCGTTTCTTCACAATCTGCAGCCTGCGTAGTCAGCGTGATCAGAAGCGCGTACAGAGTTTTGGCAGAGGAGCTGCAAAGCCGCTCACCTTGGGGAAGAAGAGGAGACGTTTTGAAATTCCCTCGCAGCTTCACCGCCATAACTCTCACACGCGCGCGCGCAAAAAAAAATGGGAGGGCCAGCTGATCTAACGGGCAGCCCAAGCGCAGTATGGTTGTTGCATGTGGCACAATATTGCAAAATGAAAGGAAACTATTGAAGATTCGTCCGGGGCGGTAATAGATTCAAGAAGAAAGTTATAAGCAGAAGTTAATTAGCAATTAATGAACGAGGCTGAGTATCTTATGAAGAATTATGGAGATCGAGGATGGTGTTACGGCCTCGACGGATAACACCCTCCAAGATCTCCATAATTCTTCATATGATACGAAAGCCGAATTCAATAATTGTTTTATTATTTATTCAAAATAATTCCTAGTTTAAAAACATGACTAAAACACGCTTACCTCCATCGATGTTAAGTTCATCTTCGATAGTGCACGTTGGGGGTTGTTCAGCTCCGCAAATATCCTCCAAATAGCAGATGTCGCCCTTCGAATTGTCTTCTTGCTTTTCTTGCCATGTTTTTAGCGTTTTTTTCGCCTAGTTCTTACTCTTGAAACGAGTGAAATGAAACGAGTTTCAAGTTCACAACCAAAACAACTCAACCTTGTCCCCAGGTCTTCTCGCTTGACTGTGCATTAACCTGCAAGAACGCTGCATTTTTGACGTCATTTCCTCGCTAAACACAAAATTCTTCAAATTTGGTCATTAGTAACCGGTTATGGTGAATTAAACGTGTGCTTTTAGCCAATCAGAATCGGGGAAATATTTTGAATGAATAATAATTCTCGATAAAAAACATCTTTGACGTTATTTAAATTGCGTGTTTTTGCTTTTTTGCCAAAATAAGAAAACACGAATGAGGTGCCAATGATCGAGTGAAAAAATGTTCGTTGAGTTGATGGTACTGAGGGGCCATGAGGATCTAGGGAATTTCAAGCCCTTTTGAGAGGGGGCTTGATAGAGACGGGGGCTTATTTAATTTAGAAAAGATGGTGGTATGAGTTCTCCTTAAAGAACTAGAGTACAAAGTGGAAAAGCTCAAGCACAAGAAGGTTGGAGGTCATGCACCCTAGGATCAGAACCAAATCCGAACTTCCAGAGTTGGCAAATGAACCATTCTGTCTCAGTGCACGCGAAGTTTTACGGTCGAGATTGATTGTACAGTCTATCATTTATTAGAGAAGAATAATTAGGGGAGGGGAGGGGGGACTTATTAACTTTCTTCCCCAGAAAAGGGGGGGGGGG
>CALNXI010003940.1:0-15130 GCA_942486025.1 Porites evermanni
GCTGCCAGTCTGTTGATGTTTGGAGTATGAATAACAGATCCTTGAAATCCCACATCACTCCAACCCAGATCATCAATTACAGTCAGTACTATGTTAGGAGGCTTGGAACCATTTGATGTTTCCAAAACGACAGCGATAAAAAAGAAAGCAAACCAGAAAAAGCGAAGCATCGATTGTTCATTACAGAAATACGAAATACTCTGGATCTATCTATCAGCGGTAAGTGGTCTCAAGCTAGGAACACGTGACTACCATGTGACTCTTTCTATTTGTCACTCAGAACTACTCTGGGGCCGTCTAGGGTTTTGTCGATTGTGCAGGCATAATTTTTGTGCAAGCATAATTTTCTTTTTACTTATTCTGATGCTGACTGTTTTTGTTGTTCGCTTCAGCACCGATTCCTGTAATCACCAAATATATCTTAGTGGAGGTTGAAGTTACGGGTTTCACGCCTGGTAACAAATGCAGATTATAACGAAAAAATTTTCTCATAATGTATGTTACGGGATCGACTGGCAAAACTGAAGACAGAAGCTCTTGAACAAGCTGGATTTATTTGAAAAGAACAACAAAACAACATTAAGCTTATTTATGCAAAAAACAAATACTTCAAATATAATTTAATCCTTTTTAGCGAAGCACGCGCAGCGGAGCACCATGGGTAAGAAAATATGGTAAGCTATAAACGCAAGAAATTTTGGTAATCACGTGACCGTCCGACCGTCCGTCCGTCCATATGTCAGCCCCTACGTGTTAGCCGTTGTATAATTTCTCATCCTATCACTCTTGCGTTTTGGCGGTAAATCGCATGACCATCCGGACTTTTAGAGAGGAAAATAAAACAAAGCCGAGTCTTTTTTTCGACTAAATTTTAGTTATGTTTACACTAAGAGGGATAACAGAAAAAAAGCTAAAGTGAGATAAAAGACAAAGGAGACGTATTTCGTTACAAGAACAACATGAAAATTTTATATTGGTGGTGAGAAATTCAAAATGAGAAATACTAGCGACCAGCTGGGTGAAAATAAGCGGCAGTGAAGATAAAAGCGAACAGGAACACAAGCAACAAAGTCTTTTTTCAGCACATACACATTTTATCCATAAAACGTGTATTTAACTAGGAAGTTTGTCAAGTTTCACGACGTAGTCGTGCAACAACAACCACAAAGAAATGTACAAAAAAAGTATGATGCACGTGCAAAGTTGTTCTTTTGCCAATTAGACCTTTTGATTTTTGACAAATACAGTTCTACGATACAGTGTGCTTTCCTTTATTTAAACGTGACAACATTTTACACGTTTCAGCAAGGTTCAATCGACGGCAGGCTCTCAACGAAGTTTGATTTGGAATGTGGCGTACATCAAGGTTCGTGCCTCGGGCCTTTGTTGTTTGTTGTCTATGCTAGAAAGATATTTGAAATTGTTGGCAAACATAATTTAGAGATCTACTGCTATGCGGACGATAGCCAGTTCTATTCATCCTTCTGTCCTAATGCTAATGCTAATCAAGAGGCCGCCTTGGCTAGGGTCGAAAGGTGTATTGAAGACATTCGTAACTGAATGCTGAACGACAAATTGAAACTGAACGATGATAAAACTGAATTCATGATCATTGGCACCTCGCAGCAACTAGCTAAAGTATCTATTAACAGCCTTCGTGCAACTATTACTCCTGTGTCGTCTGCAAGGAACTTGGGCTCGTGATTTGATTCCACGCTGACGATGGCAATCCATCTTTCAAAAACATGTAACTTTGCCTTCTATTATTTGTATAATCTGAGACGCATACGAAAATACCTGTCTAAAGACAACACCAAGACTTTGGTTCATGCCTTTATTTCAAGGAGAGTAGATTACTTTAAAAGTCTTTTATATGGCCTGCCGGAGTATCAACTCAATAAGCTACAGCGTGTGCCGCAGAACATGTGTGCTAGATTAATATGCAATGAAAGTAAATATTGTCACATTACTCCTTTATTAGTAGATTTACATTGGCTGCCTGTAAAGTTCAGAATTGAATTTAAAATCCTGTTGATTGTTTTTAAGATTTTTAAGAGCTTAGCACCTTCGTATTGAAGTTTTTTAATTACTCCTAAGCCTGTATCTAAATATAATTTAAGAAGTTCTAGCGACAGTACCCTACTTAGTTATCCGAATGTTAAGCCCAAGGCAACTCTTGGTGAACGGGCGTTTCTGTTTGCTGCACCTAGGTTATGGAATGCTGTGCCAAGTTTTATCACGGAATCCATTTCAATTGACACTTTTAAGAGAAAGTTGAAGACTCACCTTTTTAAAAAAGCATTTTGTACCACTTAGATTATAAGATTGTATTTTTAGCTTACTAGATTATAAAAAATTTTTAGCTTATAATTTTTAAGATTATGCTAACAGATTTTATCTTTTTAACTTTTAGCCATTAGTTTTTCTATTCTATATCTATATTATCATCTTATTTTATCATTTTTATTATCATAATTATTCATTATTATTATTATTATTGGTATTATTGTTTTTTTTCTCTATGGCACATATGAAATATATTTATATAGATATTGGAGCCTTGTAAGTTTTTGAAATTAATTAAATTGACATCTTTATGCTAGAATGGCTCAGTTTTCTTGCATGTTTGCAATCGAGCTAATATTAAGCACATATTAGAAAGATTTCTTCACAGTGGTTTTAAGTTTATTTTTTGGTTAAGTATATAAACGAGATCTTCGCTGTTAGCCTTGGCGAAATCTATATATCAGGTGCGGTTACGCGGGACAATTTAACGTGATAAATGAGCATTTTATTTATATTTTATTTTTAGTGTTTTTCCCGTTTCCATGAGCATTTTGCTGATTATGATGAATGACTGCACATGATATGTATGACAATATAACATAGCTAGAATATTCTCCTAATCAAATTCAATAGCGCGAGAGTGCTTCATATTCCCATTAAGCCCGCTAATGACGTCAATAAACTATACCTCGAGTTTTTCGTGAACTTAGCAATCCCGGCTCCCAAGTGCATCCATAGCTTAAAAGTACACGGTGAAGCGTTTACCATGTGTTTCATAAGGTAATCTTAAGAGAAACACTTTTGAATTTGTTAACAGATAGTAGAGGGCTAGAGGCGGAGGTGAATGTTGTCGTCAGCTGCGAGCTATGGCGGGTGCAAATCATTCTTTGCAAAGTCTTAGTTTTTGTTTAAAAGGAATTTTGTGGCAAATTTGTAGTTTTCCATCTCAATATGGATTATAAGAACTTTTCGAATGTTGTCTCAAGCGAGAGGTCTATAAACTTTTTCTCATGCAGCTTGAGGATAACTGAGGAAACATAGCTATGAGTTAAACAAATTTTCACGTAGAAATTGACGCGTACTGCTTTGAGCGGGTAACTGCCGCATTGATCGCGTTAAAAAAATGTCATAAAACAAATGGTTCATGATTCAGCTGTGCGTATGTCGAGGTATGAAGCACTTGGGAAGTTTGTAGACAACGCAAGAATCTAGAGTTGCTCTCAGCTGCGCCTCGAGCAACTCTTAAGCCTCTTTCGTGCTCTCCAAACTTCCCGCCGTGCTTCATATCTCGTCATACGTACAGCAGAATCATGAACCAATTGTTAATTTAACGACAGATTGTTGGATATTTATTAAAAACTAACCCGCAGTCATTAGATAAGGGCTTGTTCGTTGTTTAACTGTTGTCCACTAAACGATTTACCCTCCTGTGCTCTTATTATTATTCATTTGAGTCTGATTTTAGATAGACTTTAGTCTGCGCAGCAGTTTTGTTGGTCCCTCAGTACCAGCTCTGAAAAAAAAAAAACAACAACAACAACAAAAAAAACAGTAGTTTCTCTAGCAACCTTTGTGGCATTACAGGTGTGGTATGGAATCCCTAATGAAAGGGTTCCCAAGTCTCCACTAAAATAGTGGGTAAGTTAGGGAGGGAGGGTGTGTGTAAATGAGAGTGTTGTAGGCATAAAAACAAATAAAAATGGTTAATAGTTAAATAGTTAGAAAAAGCACCAATATTGAGCGACCAACAACTGCAATGCAGCCACGTCCAACACAAATATACAGTGCAAAGTAAAATGTTAACAGTTAAAGACACCGATATTGAGCGACCGACAAACTGCAATGCAGCCACGTCCAACACAATACACAATGCAAAATAAAATAAAAGGAACTGAAGGGTTAATATATAATATAATATAAAGTTAAGGGCCTTGAAGCGAGGGAAACAGGTTTCTAGGGCAATTATAGATCCACGAGCTATAACCGTAGCAAGATGACTGCGGTATTGACACATGAAAGTACTGAAAGGTCTTGGAAATAAAAATACTTGATTACTTACTCTTAAATACTTCAGATAGCCTCCGCAGCAGACCAATTAGCAAGCAAAAAAAACTTGGAAACTCCTCAGCTAGTAGACAAAAATTCCTCTTCTCATGGATGTGGCCCACAAAAAGTAGCAAAAACAATTTTTTTGCTGCTCACGCCATAGGTAATCGTCAGCATGATGACGTACAAAATGAGAGGAGTCTGGGGATGAACTTATCCCAGCTGAATGAAAACGAAAATGGATGAAAAAAGGGGGTTACCCTACTTAATTAAATAAACTGCCAACCAGAAAATGTAATTATCTATAATGTTATTTCGTTCTTTAAAACTTTGAAAGTACCTAAAAAGATAGTTGCTGTTCTAGTGCAAAATGAGAGGAGCATGGGGACGAATTTATCCCATTTATCTTTAGAACATTGAAAGTAAGGTAAAAAAAAAAAACAGTAGCTGTTCTAAGTAAAGGAGGGTGTTAAAAAGAAGAACGTGGGATTCAAGTAAAAAAAAAAACACAAAAAATAAAAAAACATCTACCATAAAAAGAGGAAGTGAGAAAAGAAATAAAACAACAACAACAAGAATGCTCATCCTGAATTACTTCGTTCTTGAAACTTTTCAGTGTAGAATTCCAGGAAGTCGAAAAAGGTAAATCGCAGATTAAAAAAACCATGGAAGAGTAGGAAAGAAAAGGTTAAGGGACCCGGGTATATTGGGACAATGGATGCATCGACACCAAGGCTCTAAAAAGTTGTGAATCATCAGGGGCATAGCATAACTGAGCAGGAATGTTTCTAACCCGGTACCAGGTCATATGCCCGACATTCCCGTGTCGAGTCCAGGAAAGAAGGAAATTGAAGAAATAGAAAAAGACTGAGAGAAGATGCAAAAGAAAAGTTGTACTTGATAGACTCCACATTTTATTTCTCAAAATAATCTCTCTCGGTCTCCTGCATAGGTCAAATAAAATTAATCTAAACAAAGTAGAGTAAATAAATTAGAGAACAAAATATATATATTGAAAAATATATAAAAGGCAATTAAAAAATAATTATAATAATAAAGAACTAGTAATCTCCCTTTTGACTTTTTCAGCACAAACTACATATTAACTCAGACATAGTTCAATTATTATCTCCCACAATTCACACCACTTACCATTATGCGATTTGATGACAATACAATAGAGGGTGGATCTGGCAAGAAAAGAAACTCATGTTTTTTTGCAAACAAAGTACAGTAAAAACCCGCGACTAAGAACCTGCATTTTTCCAATTTAACCTAAACAGTTTTTTTACATAAATGGTAATAAGCACAAATTTAGGCGATTCAGGCTCTTCCATAGGTTCTTATTTTCTAAAGAAAAAATACATTGTGGCTAAGAGTATTTATCCTTTTCACTGCCCAAGTTCTTGATAGAGTTTTGTAACGTGACTCTAACTTTTGAGTCTGTGGACGAAATCCTATGACGTGACCTTTCAGATGAAAGCTCTCTGCCTGTATTTTCACATGATGCTATTTGTTTCTCAAAGTTTTAGAGAATGAAATTTGGAAATTTGATCGAAATTTGCCTTTGGCCACATCTGGCAGTGAAAAGGTTAAGAGTAGTTAGCTCATTCCTTAGGTAAAACCACCCTGCGAGCAGAGCCTCCTTTTGTCTTCTCTGCCTGAATCGCGTCAAAGCTCTGAAGTCACTGCAGACCAAATTTCTGCACTAGTCAATCTTTTTTCCTTTAGTCAAACTGGTTTTTCGAATGCCACATCCAATTGTTGATACACAGATGGTAATAACTAGGCCCTCTGTACCACGCGCACAGATGGTAAATTGTATCCTAGCAACACTTGCAGAGTGTTTGGGGAGTACAGTAGTTGAAAGTGAAGTGTTAAGGTACCTATGTCTTCGAAGAGGATCCTGAATGTTGACTTATCTTATTTCCTTAATTGTACAGAATTTTTTGGTAGATTTTAGAAAATAAGAACGTGTTTCAAATTTTAGAGCTGAACAAGTTCTTGTATAGAGGGTGCCTAACTCGCAAATATTAGCCTAACAGGTTCTTAGTCGCGTGTTTTACTGTACTGATAGAATGAACATCGCTGCGACCAATACTTACTGTTCATTTTAGAGAGGTACGCAAGTTATAAAGATGGTCAAAGGAAATAAACGAAGAACGGTAAGATGAGAGCAACTCTAGTTGTCCGTTAGAACACTCTTAGAAACATGTCGAAAAATGTATGAAGATGAGGGACACCCTTTTTAAAAATCTTGACGAAAAAGAAGGAACTTAGACTGCACTGTTAGCTACGCTGTTGCGTTGATGTTTCCTAGCAAATTTTCGGCGTTGCAGGTGTACTGGCCTTCGTCTTCAGGTCTAACATCCTGAAGAATCAGAGCGCCACTGGACTCTACCACGTGACGACCGACAGGAAGTGACGAATTCACTTTAGACCATGTGACCTTTGGTGGTGGATTGCCAACCGCTGTACATTTCAAGATGGCTGTCTGACTTTCATTGACTGTCGTTTCAACAGGCTGTTGTAACAGGGAGGGAGCCGAGATAGATTGTCCCGGTGCGCCTTTCTCTCCCGGCGGACCTCTAGGTCCTATGGGACCTGGCAGACCCTGCAGTCCGCGATCCCCCTTTTTGCCCATTGGTCCCTGAGGTCCTATCGGTCCATGTTTACCAGGAGGTCCTGTTGGGCCGGGTTTCCCTCGGGGGCCCTGTATTCCTTGGGGTCCTCGTCTTCCCCGCCTTCCAGTGTTACCTTTTGGTCCTGGTCGACAGAGCTTTTCATCTTTGACGAAGATTTTATTCTGTAGGAGACGAAGTTCTTCTTTAATCAGCAGTTTTATATCAGAGGCTGTTTTCACAGGTTTCGCTCGTGAGTCATCGGATGAAGCGCGTTTTTGTCGTGACAAGGTTTCCTGACCTTATGAGAGGAAATAGAAAATAAACCGTGTTTATTTAATAAACTTCAGTGGTCAATTCACTTTGTCTTTTTCGGTTTTGTAAACCGGGAAAGACATAGTGAATTGATCACATGGCTACCCAAGCAGGCAGGATTTGAATGTACAATTCGCTTAAAAGGAAACCATTTTACCCTGCACCGGGTCATTTCCTCTTTCGTTTTGACTTTTGGGTTTGATTTTAGAAAAAGCAGTGTTTCTGAATGGGGGTATTAAATGTGCTTCACCGAGAACGACTCACCTTGTTCCTGACGGAAGCCAATTATGACCACCTATCTTTGCTCTCGTTTTTCCGAATACTCACCTTCCATCTCTTGTCCCAAATCTGAATTGCTGCTTTCGGTTACTCTCCATCTTCCATTTTTCGGATGAAATGGAACGATTTCTGTTTCCAACTGACCACAGAGTGTCACTGAGTGTGAAATCAGTTGATGATGTTCTTGTACTCGAAGTTCTACGCGAATAAGTGCGATACAGCACACAACTGACAGCAGCAAACCTGACTTACAACACAGACTATCAAATGTTTTAACTCTGGTTGTGTGCTTCTCTTCTACCCTTGTTTTTGTCATAATAACTGAACTGTCTTGTTAGGCCTATGGCTTCACCAAAACCTAGTTAGGCAGGGCTCCTTGAAATTAATAAAGAAAAGAACTTTAAAACTTTTAAACAATTGGAGCAGTCTCAAAACCTTTTTTGCTCAAATATATATTTATATCCCTGACTAGAATGGGTGATTTGATGGAACGACAAGTAGAAGAGGGGAAAGGCTTGGAGTTGTCTCAGCTTATTTGAGAATTTAAGCACGGGAGGAAGTCGTAGTAATACTATAGGGTCAAATACAGATAGTTTACAGTTACGAATCAGAAGGAGCACGCTTAGCACAGGTCAATGTTTATTTTGTATTTTAATGCAATACCTTTCCGTGTGTTCTCTGAGGAAGTTGTTAGAAAATTTGGTTACGGACGTGACAGATGTGGTTTTTGTTCTTTGTCATGTAACCTACATCGTGCCCAATACCATTCGCGTAATCTGTCACGTTTCAGTTTTAGATGTCAGGCATTTTCCGCCGGCCATTCCTAACTCCTTGGGACTCATTCTTCCTCGCGGCTTTTTCCCAACAATGTTACGTGGTTTACGTGAGATGACAATGCATGACCGTAAGAAAATGCACATTATTTGAGTGTCATTTTATTTAGAAGAACGTATTAATTGGGGACACCAGTTTTTACGTCTCTTAGTGGAGACGGGTCCGCCATTTTACGTGGTCGTCCGAGCTACGCGAAGGTCTAGCCGTTTACAAAGCAAGGGCAGTACCTTCATTCCTCAGTTATTTGAAGACCTTGAGTATTGGTTCGGCTCCGGGAATCGAACCCAGGACCTCCCGCTCTGCAGTCAATTGCTCTACCGACTGAGCTATTTCTGCCTGGGTAAACTAGGGACGGCCTTCACCTGAATTGAAAACCTTATGTCTTGGAGCTCAAAGAATCTTATATTCATAACATGTAACAAGCCTCCTTTTGTCCATTTCCCCCAATTTGACGCCATTCAAGTCGCCCCGTAAACGTACCCTACTAAAACGAGTTAAATATTTAAGATCGCATCTAATTTGTTTACAAATTGTACATAGAAACGGAAGTTTAAAGGGAGACTAACGTTTATTCTTTTTTTCGCTTTATTCCCAATCTCCTTCTAAGAAACGCTTCATGTGGTAAAAAAGACTCTAAAATGTTATGCTTTTTTTTAAATGACCTTTTGCCAAACATTTAACGTTTTTACCGAATATTTTTATATGCAAGTACAAATATAACGTTCTAGAAACCACAGTTATCCAACAGCTCTCGTAAGGTCTCAGTTGATTGGCTTGATATCCAGCTGTGAAATACAAGCAAGAGAAATGTTCCTAGCCCCAATGCAGCAGAGCTGCAGCTTCTCTACTGTCTTACTCTGATCTAAACTGAAAGATACTTTTTTTTTCCTGACCTCGTTTTCGTGACATCCCTACTGTCTGAGAGCCTGGTACAGGCTATACTTTCTAAACATCGGTGGTACGGTATAGCCAGTGCCTTGCGCATGCGCGCAGCCGTCGCAATAGCAAGAGTGGACAGCAGATTCGGTGTGCCTTGTTTCTACTCTCCCTTTAACGACTTTCAAACCGTCGCATTTACAGAAGCATACAAAGGGCCTGTGGTTAATTAATTAATCACTTGTACTATTTAACAATTATTCTTTGAGCCCTAATGGGCTTTGAGTCATTAGCCCATTCAGCCTTCGGCCTCATTGGCTATTGACTCAGGGGCCATGAGGGCGAAAGGAATAATTCTTTCAGCAAAATCCAACTATTTGGTCAAAAATACGGAGACAAAACAACTTTATCCAGCAAAACGCGATTCAGCCGCCATTTTTTGGGTTTTCAAAGCTGGCGCTTTTCGCTACTAGTGGGCTATAACATATAGCCTAGTAGTAGCTCAACCAATCAGAACGCAACATTGATAATAGACCACTAGTTGGATTTTGCTAATGTCGATTAGTTTATGTTCTCGTCAAACAAAGTTTAATTAACGTATTGGACAACGACAATTTTGCTGACAATAACCAATAGCAAAAAGGAGCGAAAGGGTGTAACCAACGGAAGCCGGCATTTCTACGATAGTGGACAAAAGTCCTTGGGACAGTAATGCAATATTCATATTTTTCTGTCTTTTTTCGGTTCTCTCTTAAAACAGTGCATTCTTTTCGAAATTTTCTTGCAGTTCTCCCTCCCACCACTCTATACAAAGTTGAAACTAAACAAAAACATTCTGGATACACGCGTCCAACATTGTTTGTGGGGTGAGGGGAGGGGTTGGACTGTGTAAATTGGACAACGCCCCAGAAACGCAAAAGTATCCCAAGACTTTTGTCCAGGATTGTACTATCACTTGTTTTTTGGAACTAATAACGCTACAAACGACTCGTGCTTTTTTACTTTGGAATAAGAGCCTTCATTTATGCTGTCCCAAAGCACTTCAATTTTCCGAGGGTATGGTAACCTTGTTCGCTGCCTTCACCAGTATCTCCAAACCTGATTTGTATCACAGGAAGCTTGGTCTTGTCAGTGAGGAGACCGCTGTCTTCACGCCATACATAGTCATTCTTGTCACAGTTACAGCCATAACTGGGGTTTGCACACGAGTTAGTCATCCTGCATGCGCACTTACCATTGCCAGATGCTCCTCCCCAGTACGGCATCTTAGTAGAATCACGTGACACCCACCATCCATATTTGTTGTTGTTGTTAAGCAAAACTGAACCGTAACACTCATACTTGATAAACTGTTCACAATGCGATGAGACTCTGGTGAGACTTGCTAGCTGAGAGAGGCTCACTTTTGCGTAACGAACATCCCGTAAATAAGTACCCTGACCGTCATATCCTTTCACGGATGTCCTGCTTTCACTGTCGTGACTAATGACTGTCACGCCAATTCCATGTTTAGTTGTCATATCACAATAAATAGGAAATGGTGCCAGACCTCCTTCGCCATCTGGATCAATGACGTAATTTCCGCTCACACTGCTGACGTTCTTTTTGATAACAGAACAGGAAGTAGCCCTCACTGGAGAATTGATTTTTAACTTCTGTTTCTATCGTTTTGAGGGCATTAGTTGCTCTGCAGGTATAAGATCCTCTGTGTGATTTTTTGATGTTGTTTAGTACGAGAGTGTTATTTTTAAGAACTCTCGAACCAACAGGAAGTATAGAGCCATCCTTTGACCAAGAAATTACAGGTCTCAGGTCACTCTCGGCCATACACGGTAGATGGACAGTGTATCCAATTGCAGTATGCACTTCTTTAGGAGGTTTGACTTTAAACCGTAGAGGCGAGAAAACCATGAGTTGAGCCGTATCTGTTGCTGAACTAAGAATATTGTCTGCTTTGCAAATGTATGTTCCACCGTCCTTTTTTACTACATGATAGATTGTCAGGGCTCCATTCATAACTTTGTTTCTGTCTTTGGGCAGTTTGTTAACTGACTTGGACCACGTGATTTTGGGTTTCGGCTGACCAGTAGCAGTGCAGGCGATAGTGAGGTTTTGTTTCTCTTCAACCATCAGGCGATGTGATGACAATACAATAGTGGGAGGAACTGACAAGAAATAGAAAATGTGTTACAGAGTAATGAACATCATTGCTTAATGCCTTAAATAAAAAAGTTGGAACTTACACTGCACCGTTAGCTTCGCTGTTGCGTTGATGCTTCCCAGCAAATTCTCAGCTTCACAGGTGTATTGGCCCTCGTCCTCAGCTCTAACATCCTGAATAATCATAGCGCCACTGGACTCTACCACGTGACGACCGACAGGAAGTGATGAATTCACCTTATACCATGTGACCTTGGGAGGAGGATTGCCAACCGCTGTACATTTCAGGATGGCTGTCTGACTTTCATTGACTGTCGTTTCAACAGGACGCTGTAACAGGAAGGGAGCCGAGATAGATTGTCCCGGTGCGCCTTTCTTACCCGGCGGACCTCTGGGACCGGGGGGTCCCGCCGGTGGGACCCTGCATTCCGCGAGCTCCGTCCTTGCCAATTGGTCCTTGTGGTCCTACTGGTCCATGTTTACCGGGAGGTCCTGCTGGTCCGGTTCTCCCTCTGGGACCTGGTATACCTTGGGGTCCTCGTCTCCCCCGCCTTCCTGTGTTACCTTTTGGTCCTGGTCGACAGAGCTTTTCATCTTTGGCACAGATTTGATTTTGCAGCAAACGAAGTTCTTCTTTGATCAGCTGTTTTACATCAGAGGCTGTTTTTACCGGTTTCGCTTGTGATTCACTGGGTAAAGCACGTCTTTCTCTTGATTTGGTTTTTTGACCTCAAACATAAAAGCCGTTTTTGAAAGACTGTAGAACATGAATCATACATCTTTAAGAAATCATTCAAGGTAAACAGTAAATGCTAGTTAAATGGTCATCTCCTAATTGTTTTAAAACATTATCAAAGCTATCAATGCAGCAGTTACCTTTTTTGTTGGCTGAACGCGCTAAGGAAAACATCCGGGTTGAAATAGTGTTGACAGGCTGAACGAGAATAAACGTGACCTTAGACGTGGTATCTTTTAATTCCGAAACTGCAGTCTTGCTTTGGAAACTTGTAACAAAAAAATGCACTACACTGTATCAGAACAGTCCCATAGACTATAAAGCTAGAACAAAAGGAATTGCGAACGGCGGAACAGTACGACATCGCGCTCCAGACCACAGGAAATAATAACTCAAAAAGAATGAAACAGACCAGCTTCATGACCTCTAAACGTTAAACTCAGAGCGGCAAATTAGGAAGTTCAGGATTTGCTTTGCGTCGTCAAGTGATAATATAAAGAAACTAACAGCAGGTTTATGTTGTACGTAAATTCCGTTCTCATTTTTGACAAGGATTCAACCGAATTTTCTTCAGTATTTTCTTTTTGTTTCTAGGCCCTAATTATTCATAGGAGACAAAATTGTGATTTAACCTGAGAACGGATATAACGTACGACACATACACTTAAAAGCTTGTTTGTCCGTTTCCTTGTCTTTCCTGAGGAAGATATTACAAAAGGTACGTTACAGACGTGACAGACGCGGCATTAGTTTTTTTACAACGCCTAAAGCTCACGTGCCCATTACCTTCCGCCCATTTTGTTTCGTTTTGTCTGGCATTTACCCAGCGATGGTAAATCCCATAGACCTCATTCCTCCGCGGTGCCATATTCCTGCCGGGTCAAGTGGTGCGCGTAGGGTAACGATGCTTAACCATGAAGACTTTTGCGTTCAGGAACAACAGAAGGGCCCACAACTGATGTGAAAAAGTTGTTTTCAAACCTCAAAGGATCTTAAAATTAACAAAATATAACAAGCTTCTCTTCTGTCTATTTTGACGCCACCCATGTCGCTCAACCAACGTACCATATTCGCACACTGGAACTCGAGATTGTTTCTTATCCCAAACTATTTTAACTTTATAAATTACACTTTAAAAGTGGAGCTTTAACAGAGCTTAAGTTTTACATTTTTTATATTTATTTATAAGACCTTTAAATCTGTTGGTGAAGTGTTTACTTTTAAATAGATAAAAAAAAGTCTAGGCTGTGAGCGTTCTTGACGCTGTTAATAGCAAACAATGTTTAGATGGGAGGGTTGGTCAAATTTAAAAGCGTTTTAACCGTTTGAACTATGTTTTTATAACCAATCCTGAATTATGACCGGAGATTGTTTTGTATGCAGGCAATTAAGTTTAAATAAACCTTCTAAAAACCTGGGTGATGTGGCAGCTCTTAAAGGTCTCAAATGAGAGTACGGCAGTAGTAGCTCAGTTGCTCGTTTACTGCAGAGCGGATGGTCGCTAGTTTGATCAATCATTAGGGCTGGAGCAATAGTCGTGGTCTTAAAATAACTGAGAGTAAAGGTACTGCCTTTTCCTTGCAAACAGCTTAGCCTTCATGGGGATCGAATGACAAACTGAATAAAATATGGCTGTCCCGTGTCCAGTAGGAGACAAAAATAGTGTCCTTAATTAGTTATTTTTGTGCTAAATGCATTGACGCTCAAATGAAGCGCGGTTTTTTATGATTCGCATGATAGCTCTATGTGAAGAACAAACAAGAGAAATAGTATCTCTCTCCACCAAAACATTCACACAATAATAGTCAGAATCTCACCCATGCGCTCAGCCCCGGTAGTAGCAGCCGTCGATAATAGTGACAGGATTTTTCAGAATACGTAAAAACATTTATTAAACTTTTGCTTATTACTCTCTAACACGACCTGCAAGACTTTCCAAAGCAAGTTAAAACAATCATATCGATACTTCAGTACTAGGGGAAAAAGACAGGGCTATTAGTGCCATGTCCCTATTTTCGGTTGGTGTTAATTCTCGTGAAAAGAATTTAGAGTTTGATGAATATGTTGAACCATGACAGGCTGTTTACAATAAACATCAGTTAAAAAGCGAGAAGAGCTAACCTACGGATGTTCGACCGGATTTTAATAGCTCACGTTCGATATATTAAAATTCTAACATGACTCCGAGGCTTTCTGGTCATTTTTCTACATTTGGTTTGGTTTTCTTTGTCCTCAAGCCTCTTCTGCGAATTGCGAGACAATGGAGTCGTGAGAAATTTGCAATTTTGACCCTAAAGCCTCGGAGTCATGTTAGAGTTTTAATATATCGAAGGTGGGCTATTGTACTTACTGTACATGTAAAACAAGGATCGCTGTCAGTCTCTCTCCAGGTTTCTTTATGAACTATTAAGGTTACACATATATATTTCTTCTTTTACTTTTCGGGTTTGGAGTCACAAGAACTAGCATCTATTTATGCTGTTCCAAAGCACTTTAGTTTTCCGAGTGTGTGGTAACCTTGTTCTCCGCTGTCACCAGTATCCCCAAACCTGAGTTGTTTTACAGGAAGCGTCGTCTTGTCAGTGAGCAGACCGCTGTCCTCATGCCATCTATAGGATTGGTTATCACAGTTACAGCCATAACTGGGGTTTGCGCATGAGTTAGTCATCCCGCATGCGCACTTAGCATTGCCAGATGCTCCTCCCCAGTACGTCGTCTTAGCGGAATCACGTGACACCCACCAGCCATAAACCTGGCCATTTAGAAGGAGAACGGAACCTGTACATTCATACTTGATAAACTGTTCACAATTCGAGGACACTCTAGTGAGACTTGCCAACTGAGAAAGACTCGCTCCTGTGTAACGAATGTCACGCGAGTAACTTCCCTTAGCCTCATATCCTTTCACGTATGTTCTGCTTTCACTGTCGTGACTAATGACTGTCACACCAACTCCATTTTTAGCTGTCATATCACA
>CALNXI010003940.1:16755-31277 GCA_942486025.1 Porites evermanni
CATTGCCAGATGCTCCTCCCCAGTACGTCGTCTTAGCGGAATCACGTGACACCCACCAGCCATAAACCTGGCCATTTAGAAGGAGAACGGAACCTGTACATTCATACTTGATAAACTGTTCACAATTCGAGGACACTCTAGTGAGACTTGCCAACTGAGAAAGACTCGCTCCTGTGTAACGAATGTCACGCGAGTAACTTCCCTTAGCCTCATATCCTTTCACGTATGTTCTGCTTTCACTGTCGTGACTAATGACTGTCACACCAACTCCATTTTTAGCTGTCATATCACAATAAACAGTGAATGGTGCCAGACCCCCCTCGCCATCTGGATCAATGTCGTAATTTCCGCTTACACTGCTGACGTGTTTTCTGATCTCAGAACAGGAAGCAAGTGTAACTGGAGAATTGATTTTTACTTTGGTTTCTATTGTTGACAAAGGATTACTCGCTCTGCAGGTGTAAGATCCTTTATGTGATATTTTGATGCTGTTTAGAACTAGAGTGTTGTTTTGAAGAATCCTTGATTCAAAAGGAAGTATGGATCCATCCTTTGTCCAGGTTATGGTAAGTTTCAGGTCACTCTCGGCCACACAAGGTAGGCGAACAGTTGAGCCAGCCGTAGGTGTCAGTTCTTGAGGTGGTCGAAGTTTGAACCGAAGAGGCGAAAAAACCATCAACTGAGCCATATCTGTCGCTGTTCCCAGGATATTATCTGCTTTACACCTGTATATGCCACCGTCGTTTCTTGTCACTTGATAGATTGTCAGAGCGTCGTTCATTACCTCACTTCTTCCTTTTGGCAAATCTCCTCCTAGCTTGGACCACGTGATCTTGGGTTTCGGCTGACCAGTGGCAGTGCAGTCGATTGTTACGTTTTGGTTGTGCTCAGCCATCAGGCGATTTGATGACAATAATATCTGGGGACCAACTGGCAAGAAATGAATAAATCGCTTTTATTCTGCTGACAAAATACTCTCCACTATTTCCGCACCAGCGGAAAAATTTGTACTTATGAAATTGCCGAAATTTGCCCCCTTTATTTACTTTAAACCTGATCCCTATTCTGCCATCACCTCTATCAGTAAGCGAACTTGAACAGCCTCTTACACTAGTTTTCCTGAATGGCTAGTTTTTTCTGTAGCTCACCAGTCGTATGCAGCCAATCCCAAGGAAAATGGTTTATTTTAGAAAAACACTTACAGCGACCGTCAAGACCAAAGTAACTTGTTTCCTTTTGGTTAAGACTTCTACGGAGTTCATTGGTTTCTTTAAAAAGGTCATGACCAATGAATCAAATTCATCGACATAACTTTATACTATAGTTTTTCTTTATACGTTTTTTTATTTACGTTACTTCAGATCAGGTGATTTGAAGACAATTCAATAAAGGGTGGAATTAGCCAGGAACTAGAAAACACGTTTATTCTGCCATCAAAATACTGTATCACACCGCTTCGACCATAACTAACCGATCGTTTTAGAGAGTTGTGCATCTTATAATGAAGGTCAGAGGAAGTAACTAAAGAACGGCAATAAGGGACTAGCTGTAAGTGTCCGTTAGAATACTCCTACAACATGTCAGAAAATGTATTAGGGAGAGATAAGAAAACGTCTTGAAATCTTGAAGAATGAAATGCAACTTACACTGCACTGTTAGCTGTGCGCTGGCGTTGATGGTTCCCAGCAAATTTTCAGCTTTGCAGGTGTACTGGCCCTCGTCTTCAGGTCTAACATCCTGAACAATCAGAGCGCCACTCGACTTTACAACGTGACGTCCAACAGGAAGTGTTGAGTTCACCTTAAACCATGTGACCTTTGGAGGAGGATTTCCAGCCGCTGTACATTTCAAGATGGCTGTCAGACTTGCATTGATTGTCGTTTCAACAGGAGGCTGTAACAAGGAGGGAGCTGAGATGGATTGTCCCGGTGCGCCTTTCTCTCCCGGCGGACCTCTAGGTCCTACGGGACCTGGCAGACCCTGCAGTCCGCGATCCCCCTTTATACCCATTGGTCCCTGTGGTCCTATTGATCCATTGTTACCGGTAGTCCCCGCTGGGCCGGATCTCCCTCTGGGGCCCGTTATACCTTGGGGTCCTCGTCTTCCCCGTCTTCCTGTGTTATCTTTTGGTCCTGGTCGACAGAGCTTTTCATCTTTGGCACAGATTTTATTCTGCAACAGGCGAAGCTCTTTTTTGATCAGCTTTTTTACTTCGGAGGCTTTTGTAACCGATTTGTTTTGAGAGGCATCTGATGAATCACGTTTTTCTCTGTATATAACTTTGCTACCTTGAAAAATGTGCGTAGTGCTTTAATATTAGAATATAGGAACTACATATAAGCTCGCACAGTTTTTTGAAAAGCTAAATAACAGAATACAGGGCGAATTTTCTAGGTATATTCGTTGGGACGGAGCCCGCGAGCCACTAAAATATACCTCTCTCGTTCTTTAAGATGCTAACCTAGAATGACGAGCCACCGAGCCACTAAGATATATCCCTGTCTGTGTTCTTTAAAACTTAAAATATGGCCCTGTATTCTGTAGTTGATTCCAATACGTAACTGAAAAACTTGGTTTCTCTGACGATGTTTACTAGTTAAACCACGTGAAAGGATAAACCTCGGTTTGGCTAAACGTCATCTATATCCACTTTCTGTTCGTTTTCACCCACCGTTTGTATTTTGCCAAATGTCGGGATGGTTGCTTTTGGTTACTCTCCCTTTTTTACAATCCTGTTGAACTTGAGCGATTTCTCTTTGAATCTCTGTGACTGTGATATGAGTCGATGATGTTCGTGTATTCTGAATTCCACGTGAAACAGTGCGATACAACAAACGACGGACAGTAGGAAGCAGGAGGTGGAACACAAGCCAATGAGTGTTTTTCTTCCGTTTGTGTACGTGTTTTCTGTCGGCGATTTCATGTTGAACGTCTCTTTGCAGGCTCAAAACTTCCCATTTACTGAATGGGGCTTTTTAAAATGCTTTTAACACCTCAGTAAAGGCATGAAGAGATTCAGGAAGTCTGACCTTTGCTGATTGTAATTTAACCCGCGAAATAAACCCATTTATTTATGTTGGCGCTAAAGAAAACAAAAGTGACCTGGCATTAAGATAAATGAGTCGCGTGTTACACGAAAGGGAATTGCTTCAGCTTGATCAGAAGAAAGTTTAAAACTACAATAGGAAATTGTTTCAAAAGTTAAATCAAGTTATAGTTAAAAATCAAAATATATGGCACGTGTTGACTAAATTTATTGGACAGAAAGCGTCCTTTTTTCGCAATTGTTTCGTTTGATTAAGAACTTCACAGAAGTATTTATTTTACCTCAGCGCCTTTTTCGATCATCCCCGTCACTTTCACTCCGAAATAATCCCCCCTCCCCCTCCCCCGGGTTCATGTTAGCGACGAACCGGGGGAACTAAAACGACAAAAAATGTCATTGCTCGCAATGATCAATTGTAAATATGATCGGAAGTAGAGAGCTTTAGATTTGAGGACAAGATTGAGTACGAGTACGAGATTTAACTTAAAGTTTTTTCGCGTTTTCCCGAAATAAACAAAAATACACCCTGGAATGCTTCATTTTCACCAAAAAAGTTAGTACGCTTATTTATACTGAAGGTTGTACAATGGCGACGGCTATCACGTTTCCCCGTTAGTTTTAGTTTTTAACTTAAGCTTAACTGGTGATTTTCCGTGTATAAATAAAGATTTGCGTACATACATACATGTATACAAACGCTTTCCCGCTAAAATGACGCCGGCTTACGAGCGTGCAATACTTAGTATTGAGAAAATCTCATATACTCGTAGTCCGCCTTCTCGAATCTAAAGCTCTCTATTATTCTTTTCAGTGAACAGAAACCAACGATTCTTTTATTTATCTTGTTTTTAAGGTTGTGGGAGAACACTCTTATGATCTTCAGCACTGACAACGGTGGAGTACCTAAAAACGGGGGATATGACTACCCCCTGAGGGGAAGAAAAGACACTCTATGGGAAGGAGGAATCAGAGGGGTAGGGTTCGTACATGGTGACATTCTCTCCAGGAAAGGAGTGAATTGTACAGGACTTATTCACGTGACTGATTGGTATCCAACCTTAGTTAATCTGGCTGGTGAGTCTATGGCTATAGTGCTTTTGACCCAGGAGCCCAGGAGGTCTTCTCAGTTTTATCTAAGAGGTGCTTTGTCTTGAGACATTCCATCATGAGAGCGTTGTATTCCATTAGCAGTTTATTTACTCCTATAGCTTTCATACATACGTCACATCCTTTACACATTTCACCCCACACTTTCTTTGCATATATATAGCGCGCGCGGAATATTTACTCATCCCTGATGATGCCGTTGATCGGTGAAAGCTTGGATTTTGGATTTTACTTTTTAAACAGCAGTTTAAGGCCTCACTAGAACAGTTTTATATTTTTAAAAGGTTAACATCTCATGTAAACAAACTCACTTTTGTGTCGGGTACAATATATTTTAGGTGGGCAATTAGATCAGGAGGAACTCGCTGCCCTTGATGGTCACGACGTATGGAAGGCAATTTCTAATGGCGAGCCTTCACCTCGCACAGAGATTCTTCATAACGTAGACACTCCTTCTGTTCCACACCAGTTGGACTTTGCATATCAAGGAATTGGTCTTCGTGCTGGAGACATGAAACTTCTCATGGGGGTCCCTAACATCTCTTACTTCATACCACCTGAAGAACGGAATTCTTCTCAAGGAAATGAAGTGTATTTGTACGAGTTTGAAGATGTAAGTTAGTTCTTGAAGTTATATTACTCCTTTGTTCACTGGCTATGTTATGTATCGCCCCATGTAAGGGCCGGGAGTCCAAGACATTCTTGGATTCTGGACTCCATGTCGTGGATTCCGGATCCCAGGTACTGGAACTTGGATTTTAGATTCCAATCCGCCGTACGGAAAAAGATGGCGGCTGTACATTTTGCCACAATTCCTTTCGAACCTAACACGGCCAATTACACATAATGTCATATTTTTTTTTTGGCGGGGGCGGGAGGGGGGGAAGGGTGGGAAGGGTGGGGAGGCGAAATTTGT
Organism: Porites evermanni; assembly: GCA_942486025.1. NCBI lineage: Eukaryota > Metazoa > Cnidaria > Anthozoa > Scleractinia > Poritidae > Porites > Porites evermanni. The sequence goes on from CALNXI010003940.1 coordinate 21,825, forward strand.
CCCTGTAATAGCAACATTGCCTATCCTAGGTTTGAAGTTTATAAAACTTTTCTGTGCGTTTTTATGATCAATTTTATGGTTTTCATGCGCTAAGAACTGTGGGTAAATGTACCAGTCGCCATCTTTTTAGGTGCGGTGGATTGTTAGCGGGATTCCGGATTCCTTAAGCTAAATTCCGGATTCCAACGCCCAGGATTTCGGATTCCAGGGCAAAAATTTTCCTACATTCCAGAATTCGGATTCCCTTACGTGGTGTGATATGTTTGACATACACAGCTTCCATTTAGAGTCCCCTCGGGTATTCTTTGTGGCCAATATTTGCTTCCAGGTTGCGGGCTTGCAGTTCTCTCTGTTTCCCCTCAAAACAAACAGACAAACAAACAAAATAAAACGGAAAACAAACGGGCCATGGAAGGGGTCAACCAAATCTTCCCATGGTGCCTTTCGCTTTCAAAAGCTCGTTCCCAAGTTTCCACTCGATCCTCTGAAATCTTCCACAAGTGAGACTGGTCACAAAGTAAGACATGCTCAGACTCATTCTCCTAGCTTATTTACAATTTTTCAGTTCCTTTATTACGTTCGTTTTCGCTGAAACTGAATACGGACTGAGTTGCAGTTTATTCAGTCCGTGGTTTTGTCATTTTGGAGCCTTTGAAATTGCGCGAATGACGCTGATGAGCCAAATGAGACCCTTTCTTCTTTTATTCGGAGATTATTCAAAGCACTCTTACATTTGAATTGCTCGCCTGGGTGGTCAAAAAATAACCAATATAATGATGTCCACTATTTCTGCGCGATATGACTAATGTGGAAAATGTGTTTGCTGTTTTGTTAAGACTCAAGCTGTAGAATCTAATATTTTTTCTTTGCTCCGTTTAGTACCAAGACTTTTATATGTTTTTTAGCCTCCAGTTCCCCTTGTCGATGTAGCCCTCTACAATATCACCGCTGACCCATATGAGAAGTACGACCTTAGCAAAAAGTTCCCGGATATGGTAAAGAAGTTCCAAGATCGAGTGCAGTCTTACATGAGTGGTGCGTTACCTCCTGCTAATAAGCCAGGTGACCCGAAGGCGCGACAAGTAGCAAAGGAGAATGAGGCCTGGACTCCGTGGATGTGATCGTCCTTGCAATGCGCCATTTCTGAGTTGCTCCAAGCCTCTGTTTCGAAGCGAGGCTAAGTGTGAAGCTATTGATATGAAAATGTTCCTTTATTCTCCTGCAAATATAACTCATTTTCACAAGAAAGGGTTTTGCACTTAGCCTCGTTCTAGAAATAAGAGTTTTACGAACTCGGAAGAGGCCCATTAGAGAAATCCCAAGCTTCTGTTATTTTTTACTAGCTCAGATTTACTAGCTTTTCCGTTTGTAGATTATTCTACTGAGAAATTTTACAGTTTGTCTTAGTCAGTGTTTCGTGGGATATTCCCGGAGGACATTCCCTTGTTTGACTAGCTAAACGAGTATATGTGTCTCTGAACAGACACATATACTTAATTTGCTAAACAAAACGTAATGAATCAGGATCATAAAGAAAAAGGTCTTTTATTTTACACATGGTAGCGAAAAAACAGGGTCAGAGTTTCAAAGCCTTAATGATACACTTGACCAAACTTTGCCTTAAGTAACCCTCAACCTCTCCCCGCCCCGCCCCTCCGCGCCCGCCCGGGAGATATTCACATGGGAATTTGTAGAAAAATTTCGATTTAGTGCCTAGATTTTTACTGTAACGGCAGTGTAGGTTTTGTAGGAACAATTGTAATTTTTTTTTTTTGTAATTGTAATTTTTTCCTTCAAGGCAGTATAGAGGTACAAACGTTTGAAACCAGTTTGGTATCGTGAATTTGCTTGTAAATGTTAATCTGCATCAGACTTTTTTTCAGGCCGTTGAACTTTGTGAAATCGTGTTGATCTTAGTTCCCTTCTTGGGTACTTTTGAGCCTAAGTCAACTCCCATCCTTAATTTTTTTCTGAAAGGAATTGATTTCAGGGCCCGTGCTCTTTATCGCTTAAGGTGTGGTCAATCGGTAAGTGCTCTCAGGACAGTTTGACAAGACACCAAACCATTATTGGAAATAAACGGTTGTTTACTAAACTTAACGATTTACCTTCATGTGCTATCATTGTAATTAACAATTATTCCTCGAGCCCGAGTGGGCTCTGAGTCAATAGCCCATTCGGCCTCCGGCCTCATGGGCTATTAACTCAGAGGCCATGAGGGCGAGAGGAATAATTGTTTTAGTAAAATCCAACTAGTTGGTCAAAAAGATCGAGAATAAAAAACTTTTAGCTAGTTAAAGCTAGACTTTAATCCTTTTTTGCCACCAAAAAGCCCGCGCTTTTCGCTACAAGGGGGCTATAACATATAGGCTAGTAGTAGGTCAACCAATCAGAACGCAGCATTGATAATAGACCACTAGCTGGATTTTACTAATTAATTTTAGTCTGATTTTAGATGGACGTTTAGTCTTGCGCAGAAGTGTTGTTGGTCCCTTAGCATCAGCTCAGTTTCTAACAATATTTTTTATTAATTTTACTGAAGTAGAGATGACTAGCATTTTTTCGCTCAGTATGACTAATATTACAACTACCGTATTTAATCGAACACAGCGTTGCCCTCGAATAAGCGCCTAGCTGGGACAAACAAAAATAATAAGCGCCTCGGCCCTAATGCAATCAAAATCAAAAGACGGTTCTGTCAGGTACTGAAGAATGAATAATAATAATAATAATAATAATAATAGTAATAATAATAATAATAATAATAATTATAATAATAATAATAAGCAGTTATCTGTGGCGCCCTACTTTCACAAAGAAAGCCACCCTCGAACAAGCGCCTTGTTTAAGGATTGAACAAATTTAAAAAGCACCACAATGTTCATTCGAGCTACTAAAAACCTTGATAACATTTCCCAATGTACATTCACCCTTCCTCATATTATACCCACTCTTTTAGTAAATATTTGTTAACCTGAGACAATCCCATACTTAACACCACAAATGCCGTACAAGTTCCTATTTAAATATCATGTTTATTGGGCTTTCTCTTCCACCGTGCTTCTCCAAGGCGTCCAAATGCCATCCTTCCGCGCAACATCCCAAGCCTGGCTGTCTGCGGGCTTGTTTAGAGGGGATACGGCGCTACGTTTGTAAAACTCCAGTCTCTCTTGCAATTTTTGGACGACGTCAGGCAATTTTTGGCTCAAATCATTGTGTTCTGTAGGATCAGCTGTGATATTGTAAAGAGCAACTTCAATAAAACCTCTCACTTGAGAATTCTGAAAATAGCAAAAAGAGATAACTACTTACATTAAATTTTCGCGACATGTTTACTTCGCAATTTTGATGAGCGCATATTTCGCGATTTTCCGAAAATTTTATATTTTGAATCACTTTAATTTCGCATTTTTGAGTACAACAATTTACATTTTATAGGCAATGTTATTTAACATCTCCTTGAATTAAATATAATTACTTCATCAAAGGAACAATAAGGTCAAAAGTAAGAAAAGCGTAACAGCGAGACTAGTATCGACAGTAACAACAAAGCAGTTCTCACAATGTTCACAAGGAGTTCATGCTTGTACGTGAATTATCGTTCTTGAGTCAATTGACTACAACATCCACTTACACTGAAAATTCCTCAGAAAAATAAAATGTGATCTTGTAAACGTTTCAGTGGTAATAAACTCGTTCTTTCTTAATTATGGACATAATGTCAGTCACTTAATTTTCGCGTCATGTTATGTTTGCGACACTTATTGTTCGCGTCACTTTAATTTCGCGATTTTTTGTATCGCGAAATTCGCGAAATTGACTTGTCGCGAAAATTTCATGTAATAAGGTACTCGTCCTTTGTCAACATTAGAACAAAGCACAAAAACGGCAATACACGGACTAGTTGCCACCGTACGTTGACACCGGATGTTACTAAAACGGGGAGCGGGGCCTAAACGAGCACGAAGAAGGGGAAATTGAAAAATCGGAACAAATCAGAGAATATGAAATGAAGTTATTGATAGGGCCAGGGTTCAAGGCTAGGGTTTTGTTTCAATGTTTCATTTCGTTCCTCGTGATCGTTCCCCGCTCCCCGTTTCCCATTTCCCGTTCCCCGTTCCCCGCTCCACGTTCCCCGTTTTAGTGACATCCGTTGTCCCCTAACTCAAGGCAAAACAACAGAGTTTCAATTGTTGGAGATTTATCAACTTTTTTTAACCCGTGCATGGCAACGAAAACTTCACACCACCACCTAGAGGGCCTCTTACTTTTTAACGAGAATAACGTTTTCCTTTTTTCTCTGTTTCTTTCCTTTCTCTCTGTTTATGACCATAAAATAGGTTCGCCCTCGACATCGCTGATCCTTTCGTTATGCATGATACAGTAAAAACTCGCAAGTAAGCACCCAGTAATTGGCTTTGGGCTTCATGAATCTCTTCGAAGCTAAGTGGATAGAGCGTTCACCCAGTGTTTGGGAAGTTATGAATTCGATTTGTGTAGGGAATCGAGAGTGTGTTCATCAAAAATATTCATAAAAGACCTTTAGTTACTGACCGTTTCTTTGTTACAAAGTTCTGGTGGCTTGAACCAAGAGGTATTCGGACAGCTGACCAACAGCTTCATATCTGCAACACGGATTGCCGCGCCCTCATAATAGCCTCGGTAACGCTTCTTCTTTGGTGCTAAGTCGATGTTTAGGAGTATTTCAGTTCTTGGAGATGGCTTGCCTGCAGAAATTGTCTCCCATACATCAAAGCCGTCTACTGGTACAGAATTATTATCGACTTTTCCTCCTGAAAGAATCAAGGTCTTGATTATGTCTTATGTACGATAAAACTGGATTTACAATATTTTCGTATTTTGTCCTGTTACATCGATGATAGTTAGCGTACGATCATACCCTTTCTACATCTTGAATATATAGATTTAGCGAAGGCCAAAAGTAAAGCACTCGTGGGAACTTTCTAAAATAAAGTTTTTCTGAAGACTTTCTGTGATCACTTGTTTACCATAACTGGTCAGCGGAGAACTTTAAAAAACACGTCACCTCAATGAGTTGTACACCCGAGCGCACATTGCAGTCATGTGACACTGGTCGCCGGATGCCCTATTTTGACAGATGTCAATTGATCATAACATGATTTTCCAATATCAAGTTAAACACAATTTGTACATACCTTGGAATAAAAATTAAGATATTTCACAAACCGCTATCATGAGGGAGCGACGTATGTACAAACGGACGATTTTGTCAGAAACAAAACTGGATGCATGGATAACCAAATTTTCTTATTCATTGTGTTCCGCTGCGCGCATCGAGAGCTCCACTATTTAATTGTCTTCCTTGGGCAAACAAAAACGCCTGATCGTTGGTTGGAGGATAGTAAATGTATATTTTTTGAAGTGGTCAAAGGTTTGAACCCAGCAAAAGTAGGTTGAGATTGACCGTCCGGGTGAACGTAGTCCTGAAAAGGACTGTTTTTGTCCACAGTGACTGACGTTTCGACAACCTGTGCGGTAGTCATCTTCAGAGTCAAAGTGAGTTGTGTCACGTCAGTTGATGATATTATACTCTGGTTATCGATCTGGTTGGTCAATTACGTCGCGATGTTATTGGTCGCCTGTCAGTTAAGCTTTGATGTTATTGGCTATAAAGACCCGTAATCAGTAATTAAACAGTCGTTTATTGTTAGTAAAACTGTCAGTACTCCAGTCGTTCTCTCGTAGTTCGTTTTGCTTAATCTCGTCAATAAGTCGTTTGTACGGTGCTGGTAACTGTTGGCTACCATTCAGTGGCGTTTGTTCTAAGTTTGTAAAGCAGCTTTCTAAAGTAAGTCGTTGATGTAGTCTGTAGAATACGTAATACATGTACGTATGTAGAATACGTAATACATGTCGCAATACGTAATACGGTGTCGGGATCCAAGGATATTTGTGTGAGTTTCTGGAGTAACGTCCGTTTGGAGTTATCTCCGGCCCTTATAAAAACTGGTATTTTTAAGTAGTTCTATTTAGAACAACATTACCAAGAGTTAGGTGATAGACACTCAGTCAAAAAATTCTTAGTGCAATCACTTCAACTAATGCTATAACAAAGCAAAAACAAGCAAGACTTATAGGGTCGGTTATTTAAACGAAATCTAAGTTAGACCGCGGTTTAAGAAACCTTCGGACCTCCAGATCTCTTCTTCCTTGGGTTATTTTAAGAGGACAAACGCTTTTCTAGTCTACACTATATGCTTTCATGACACTGTTCGCAATAAATGGTGTTTACATAAAGCGTTCGGCAAACTGGCACTGGTTAAACTCAGTTTAAATAACTGGCCCATGGTGTTTTATAACATAACAAAAGTAAATCGCGCGCTCTGATTGGTCAGTTAGCCACTACCATTTGCCCGTGGGTGCACGCCAAGAAACTGAGCTAGCGCGGTAAAATTTAGGCAAATTCAACACATCTCCTCTCCTGACGGGTAAAATACACCTATGAAATGCACAGATGAAAAGTGGAAGTTGAATAAAATACTAAGCTGTCGTTTTGAAGGAAAAAAGACAAAAGATCAAGCGACAAATTTGCCCTGAATGAATTAATCACTGTTCTCCTCGCGGCTAGAATCGGCTGAAGGATAATCGAGCGAGCGAAGATTTTAGGTACATTTTGTGTGTTTTTTATAGAAGAGAAAGTCTGTTTGAAATGTAAATTTATCAGTTAGCACTTGGACTGAAATGTTAGCTAAACTATTACCACAATTGATAAGTGTAGGATACCAGTCCGTGGAGTGAAGCACTACTCAGCATCCTTTCTTTTGACCCCTGTTTTCTTAAACATTGGCTGATGGACAAAAGCCACCCCCTCGGACCCCTCCCTCCCTCCTTCTTACCTGCGAGGTTGATCAGTGTGGGATACCAGTCTGTGGAGTGAAGCAATTCTTTACTTTTCACGCCTGTTTTCTTCAGCATTGGCCCATGGACAAATGCCACCCCTCGTACTCCTCCCTCCCAGAGAGTGTCCTTCTGTCCACGCAAAGGCCAGTTATAACCTCCTGACTCAGGACGCCCTCCATTATCAGTGGTGAAGATGAACAAAGTGTTGTCCCAAAGGCTGTAGTGAAATGATAATTGATAATGATATCACACTGTAAAATGAAAAGAGCCAATTTGGCCCCAAAAATGGGGCCGAAACGGGTGAGTCCAGAATGGTACTGTTTTTGGGGCCAATTCAGCCCCACTGAGATGGGGCTGTTTTGGTACCAAAATTTGGGGCTAAATTGACCCTTGCATCGGGGCCAAATTAGACCATGTAAAGGGTCAATATGGAAAACACTAGGGCCATTTTGGATTTTCCAGTAGCCAAAACGGCCCCCTCAAATGTTGGCCCTCTTAAAAACTACCCCTCCAAAAGTAGCCGATTCAGCCCTATATCGGGCCATTATGGTTTTTTTAATTTGGGTGGGGCCTACAGATTTTTTCCCTTAATTAGGGTATTGATAAATAATGAAATCAAACTAAGGCTTATTTCAAACATTTATTCAGTTCTGAATAAGTTACTGTGATCTGTGTACATCATAACAATGCGTATTCCAACCTATTTATGTAATATTATCTTCGGTTAATCTCAACTTTTCTAGATTGAACATTTAGAATTATTGGAGGAATTAAATTGGCCAAGAGAGACACTTGTCTTCGGTGCGATCAAAGTAACTACTTCTTAAAACGGTTTTCACAAAAGACAAAGTCAAAATCATAATCAGCATCATAGGAACACTTAAAACCTATAGTGAAAATCAAAAATTGGAGTTGTAAAGGGTTTCATTAATTAAAGCTCACCAGAATTGGAGTCAATTAAGGTTNGTCGTCGAAACTCCCATGAACTAAAATAGTCCAAAAGTCAAAATATAACAAAACAAAGCTAAGATACCTTCAACTGAACGTATCCTTGTCTTTCCTGGCCGGTTTAAGTGGCATTTTGTTGAGTTTTGCAAACTACCAGGTTTAATACGCAACGTGAATATTTAAGCTTAGCGACCGCGTTCGCGCAACAATGCAGCACTTGGACTATTTTAGTTCATGGGAGTTTCGACGACTCATCGCATTAATTAATTTGTCCATGTGAATATTAACATATTAATTCAGCTACACATACTAGGTCTGGGCCGCCTCTGGTAGTACAGTGCCTATCAATTACGTAGCACACCTTCTGTGAATATGTAGAGTATACCGTCGACGATGGCCAGTATAACTGACAATTACTTCAACATTTTCGCAAAACGTTTCAGTTTTGGGTCATCAAAAATAGAATATAAAGATACTGGACCGTCTGAGTCAAATGGTGTTTCATTTAAGCAATAGAAAACGTTTTCCGTGTTTGCATAGCCTGATATAAACTCGAAAGGGGCTGGGAGAATTCGAGACAGCAACGCCTCGAGTATTTATATCAGGCTATGCAAACACAGGAAAAAAAGTTTTCTATTGCTTTTATAAAATAAATTTTCCGAGAAAAGACGCAAAACTCTTTTTATGGCACTGATTAAAAGAGAATTTCTTACCAGTCGCAAAGTCTTGTCCACGATGTCTTGCACGCGTAATCAGTTCTTGTTTTGCAAAAGGATGCTTTCCAAAATACGCGCTTTTCTCGCTTAAAATGACAGCTTAAGCGAAAGAAAATTGACACACTTTCTTTGTAACGATTTTCCAAGTTTCAACCGACGAAGGAATGGGTAAATAAAGTAAACTTGTCCAGTTTTGAACTTGAAAACTTTTTCAAATTCGTGCTTCCGTGATTAGCGCGCGAAAAGCAAAACATCTTGACGCCACAACCATGTTTACATACCCTCATGCAAACACTCCTCTCGGCCAATCAGAACGCACGTACTATCTTAGTTATTTTATAATTTGGTATAGTAAAGTTTTTAGGGTCTTGAAGTACAATACCGACGAGGTAAGCCCCCACAATATATGCCGTAGAGAGGACTCATTTATACCACACAACCGGACTCTACGCCACCTTCTCTCTCGAAAGCAGTATGGACTGAATTGAAGTACATCAAAACCAGTAAGACCTCACTGGCCAAGATTCATAAGACTTCGGTTGTTTTAGCTTCTGTTTGCGGTTCGAATCACTGCTTACGCGGTGCGGCAAACCGGTGCTCTACGAACTGAGCTGAAAATAAAGGAAACCAATGTATATAATTACCCTGCTTTTTCTAAGCTCCTTGTCACGTTACCAATAGCTTCATCGACAATATCCAGCATGGCTGCATACGTCCTCCTCGTCTTGTTTTCGATGAAGCTGTATTTGTCAATGTATTTTTGAGGTGCTTGAACCGGATCATGAACATTTTGAAACGGCAAGTACAGGAAGAGAGGCCTTGAAGAACTGTGCTCCTTGATAACTTGAACTGCTTGCTGTTTATTAGAATTAAGATATAAGAGATGTAAACGGCCTTGTCTTTACTC
>CALNXI010003941.1:8218-35132 GCA_942486025.1 Porites evermanni
AGAATGCTTCCTTGAGGAACACCACTATTTAAACGCAACAAATTCGAGAGGGTCGAGTTAATACGCACGACTTGGTGTCTGTTGGTCAGGTAGCTAGTAAACCACGCGAGAGCGTATTTAGAAATACCGAGATGTTGTAGTTTTAAAAGGAGAATATCATGATTTATACTGTCAAATGCCTTACTCATGTCCAACAAAACCATAGCAGAGAGTTCCTGCTTATCCATGCCAGTCAAGATGGCATCTGTGGAGCGGATAAGTGCCGTTTCTGTGGAATAAAATTTCTTATTTCCACTTTGTTTCACCGAAAGACGGTTGTTTGTTGTTAAATATGCCGTCAGCTGGTTCAACGCAATTCTTTCACACACCTTTGACAATACTGGTAATAACGAGATCGGTCTGTAAAAAGCGGGTCTCCGTAAAACGGGGTTTCGCTCTAATTCAGAGTGGGTCATTAATTGAACACGTTTAGATAGACTTCATTTCCACTTTCAGGCTATCTTCAAGCAATGTTCAACCTGTATTGTAGTGAAAGTTATAAGTTTGTTTTAGTAGGTCTTTTAATCGTAGTGAATAAGTTTCACCTGTTTAGTGAAATTAAAAAGTATTTAGTCCGCCTGATATTTAGCTACATGTTCAGTGAAATTGCAGTTGTTGCCACATTGACCTAGAATGATGTCATTCCATCGGGGGGAGGAGGGGGGGATGACGACAATGACGGAGATGAATTTAACCTCTTCAGGAATAAAAAGCAAACAGATCCAACAGTGTGGTTTTAACCTGTGAGGCAAGCTGTCCATTTGACGCAAATATTCTCTCCACCGTGCTAGTCTACAACTTTAATCTAGAACGGTTTCCAATTGATTTAGCAAAATAACTTATAAACCCCGCTTAAATGTTAGCGCTTAGCAATCTTATAGGGAAGAGCAGAGGAAGAGGAAACTTCTACAATGGAACCTCTATTCAGGGACCCTCTCGGGACCAAGGCAGGTGTCCCCTAGGTGTGTTCCCTGAAAGGAGGTTGCGATGGGGTTGTACAAGGCCTAAATGGCTGATAAACGACCCTAAATGTAATAAAGTCCTAAATGTAATAACATTTAGAGGGGGGAGTTTATTAGCGCCGCGGCGCTTATTCGTGTAAATACGGTACTAAGCGGTATTACTAATGGTATTAAGCACCGCTCTCGAATAAGCGTCGCATTTTTGTATAAAAAAGCTGATAAGCGCCTCGGAGCTAATCCGAGTAAATTCGGTACATTTCCTTATGCACTGTGAAACTTAACGTTTACAAATAAATTGCTTGTAAACGACAAAGTAACAGTATTTTTTTGTAAAAATGCAATATTTAAGCAATAGACTCGAAACTTTTTTCCCGTGTTTGCATAGTCGACGGGTTGGGAGAATTCGAGACAGTTATGCAAACCCTCGACTTCGTCTCGGCTTTGCATGACTGTCAAGAATTCTCCCAACCCCTCGAGTGTTTATATCAGGCTACCCAAACACAGGAAAAAAGTTTCAAGTCTATTGCTTTTATAACATAACTTTCCCGTGAAAAAAGAAAAACTCTTTGTTTAGGTTACCGATTAAAAGAGAAATTCTTACTAGTCGCAAAGTCTTCTACACGAAGCTTAATGTAAGTGTAATCAGTTCTTGTTTTGAGTAATGATTGTAATTTGCAACTTAAGAGTTTATTTCATTTAGGACAAAATGTTATTACATTTAGAACTTTACTACATTTAGACCTTCCACAGGGGTTTGGTAATTATCAACCAAGAAAGAAAATACTTTCATTAGAGTCGAAAAAGACATCTGCTCTCACAGGCTACCGAATCTGCTGCAGTCATTATTTCAAGCAGCTAGATAATGTATGTAAAAAAATCGTGATTAAATTATATTTGTGATGTTTAGTGTTGAATTCCCACAAGTGCAGTACATCGATTTCAGTAAGTTAATTCATGTTTTGAAAGCTGTCGCCATATATTGTCACTAGTGAACACTTAGACTTTTCGTCGATTTTTGTGGTCAGTCACTTTTGGATTGCTAAGGTGTCTCCTTATAAACCCGGGTTTCGGGACCCAGGAAAAGTGTCCCTTTCCTCTGAATAGAGGTGTCTCTTCATCAGAGGTAACAAATACAAAGATTATGTGAACATGTTTCCGGGACCAAATTTTGCGTCCCCTGAATGGAGGTGTACCAAAGGAGAGGTTCCAATGTATAATTCCTGGGGCTTTTAAACTGGGAGATCGGGTTGCTGGGCGGGATATATATGATAAAAAGTGAAAGCCAAAAAATTATAAGAAATACGGTAATTGAACTAGTGGTGGTCATTCATGGGTCATGGGCTGCTAGTCGACCTCGATCAGTAGTATCCGGAAAACATTAATACAACAAAATTCAGATGAACTAGCCGTGTACGGGTTCAGAATTAGGTGTCCCAGCTGCGAATCTCCACCAAAAAAACTCTTAAAGTACCCTCGACCTCGATCCCCGACGCTTAAAAGTGTTGAAAGAAGAAACCTTTCTTGAGAAGTAAAATAAAGAATGAGTTCGAATATCTAAAAAAGGAAGCCATATTTCATCAGCCCGGCTAATCCACTTTTTACGTTCACGCCTTTTGATAACCCTAACACACACACACACATATAAAGACAAAAACAACAACTAAAATACAAGGCATTGCTCCTGTAATCGGTCTTTCGGCTATACTGATGTTACTCAGTGCTATAGCGCTAACGGAGATACCGAATCTAAGTTAAACGCAGTACAACAATCAAAATACCAACAAAAAAACACAGCAGGAATGAAAAATAAAAAACGAAAAGTTTCTTTTGGCAATACCGGCCTCACACCAGGAACTATCGAATATCCCGAAATAAGGGAAGATTAAATGTTACGTAAGATTGGAAAGGCAAACAAGATAGGCGAATGTGGACCTGAAACACTTTCAGAGTTCAGTGTCTTGTTGAACATGCAGTTCGTAAGCGACCAACTCTCGTTAAAGGGCATATAAAGCTTCGCATTTCGGGTGGTCACTTACGGGGTGTTGTATTATGTTAAAAATTTCAAATACCGAACGTCTCTGACCAACAAATCCGGAAAATCGTCCTTTATTGTCGAGAAGGAAGACTATTCGTATTCCCCATTTTTCGGTGTGAATACCGAGGCCGACTGCTCTGAAGGCGGCAATGCGGGTAATTTGTATCCTAACTACTTTTTTATTACCATTTACAGAAATTAATTAATCTTTTCGATCTCTACAGTACTCGACGAACACATGGACAAAATGTCGACTAGAGATCTCCGGCCACAATGGCCTTCTCCTGTGACAACACGCCGCATGCCCGTCCAGTTAACGTATACCTCACTTCTGACGATGAAACTGAATCAGGTGTAACGCAATTTCTGATCAAGATCGAACGCGATGAACAAAGAACAACAATTTCTCGAAAAACACGTTCACGTGGAAACAAGCACGATCAGCTTTGTTTAAATTCTATTGTTTAGTGAGAGGTAAAATTAGCCACTAAGAAATGCGCTTTTGAAGGCCTGTCAAATGGTGTATCTGAATAGGTGCATCATGAACAAGTGAAGAGGCCCAGTCAGACATAGGGTTTTGCATTCTTTATTTTGCATAAGACTTCGAGAAAACGCAAAAAGCCGTGCTGAAGTGGCGATTTTCTTCCTTCTCTGCACAACAATTTTGTTGTCTTCTCTTAGTGGTAAAGGTGGGTTGTAATTTTCAAATCGTTATAAAATATTTTTTCTACCATTGTTTATATACTAATTTACCCTAATTTTTAAGAATCTTAGAAAGATTTTATCCAAGTTCTAGCTACATTCGAAGTATTTATTTCTCATACTAGTAAATCTGGGAATTGTGCAGACTTCCTATAGTTTTTATTTGATCTGGATGCTTTCTTCTTGTGATTTTTTGCTGTGTATTCAAACTTCGCTATGTTTTCAACAATTCCCGTGACGTAGTTTTATATTACAGTTACCTTGCTGTTCGTAAGTCATTTAAATCTTAACTTTGTCTGCAAAGCTAGTGGCTCGCTACCTTCGCAAGGATAAGAAAAAAAGCATAAAAATTTACTAAACAGACGTGCATGGATCAGAAGACGCGTTCGTCATACGAGTACGGGGGCAACCTCAGGCATGTTAGGTATCATCCAGGGTAAAAAATCATCATTTTTCTAAATTTGCAATTTTTAGACGATTAAATAGAGCTCATCAAGAGCTTTCTTTTAAAAAAATTCCAGGAAAAAATTTTTTTTCTGTGCAGACCTATGGAGTGCAAAAGTTTTTTCTGTGCTAATTATTTTAATTGATCGTTAACAAGTCCTGGTCATACTCGAACGCGTGCCGCTCTTGAAACAAGCTAATCACGCAATTTGACAGAAATCGTGGTTTACAGTATAGTGCTCACTGTTTTTCCCTGGAGTTTGAAAGTGAATGCCTCCAAAGAAGAAAAAAGAGCGTGTCCGTTTTCGTCCTCGACTCCAAGACAAAAGAAGACGACAAAATCGTTTTGTCCCCAAAGAGTGGGCTTCGAAATTAGTACAGAGCGACAAGAGCTCCTACTACAATCAAGAAAAATGGCTGAAAGATGACAAAGCTCCTGAAAAACCCATTGAAACTACCGCGGAATCGAGTTTCACGAGTTCGTTAGCGAGCGGAGCGAGCTTTATACAGGGGTACCCAACGACAATTTTCGGAAAATATCTGTTCGGAAGACGATTTGACATCTAGAATTTTCGAAACATTTGTTATAAAATTTCTTGCTTGCCTGCCTCTCCTAGGATTTTCGAACATCTAAAAACTACTTTAATTTCCCATTTTTAACGGATTTTTACCGTTAAAACGTCACCTAGAATTTTCGGGAGCCGTTTTTCTGGCTGAAATTTTCGAAAAGGTAAGTTTTGATCCCTATAAGTTTCGGATCACTAGACTTTCAGCTAGGAAATCCGAACAGATGAAAAATTTTTAGGGGATAAAAATATGCCTTAATCTACCGTTTAAATACTAAAATAAGTTTAACAATGCTATGTTTAAGTGGTTTTGAACTATATTCTCGTTGGGTACCCCTGTTTATAGGCCGCGAAGCAGCCAAGCGAGAGACGAAGTCAAGAGAGGTCCCGCGCCATATAAAAATCGGATGAAGTACTGTTTTGAAAGTCTATTGTAGCAGGAAAGAAGCTTCAAGAAAAACTCCAGGAAGCGGTTTGTTGTCGATTTTTCCAGGGAAGTGTCGAACTTTTAAAAAACGTATCGAGTAAAAGTGGGCTTGGCTCAACTTGGCTTATCCGGTGCGAAAATGAAAACTGCCTGTTGGAAATAACTAATGAAGCTTTCTCGACAACAGAAAGTATCGAACAGAGCAGAGCCCGGAAATAAATTGTTCATCTGTTGTCGGCTTTCGTTTTCAACTTTTCCCGCTGTCTCACTATTGTTGTCCCTTCTCCGGTATGCATCAACATTGACAGCTTTGGTTTTATAATCTGTTATAATCTCATCACGCGCGGGTTATACGCTGCCAAAAATCTTTTTCCACTGTTTTCTCGAAATAAAACTCAGGGCAAGTTGACGGTACGTTTTAAACTCGAAGTCGGCAACCCGGGAACCAATTTGGCTGAAATTTGGCCAACTTACTGTCAGATAGTTTTTCTAAAAAACTATGTCTACGAATTTTGATATCTTTTTTCGTTTTTGAGTTAGAATTTTTTTTTTTTTTCACAGGTAGTGCTAATGATTTGCTATCCCTAACTTCACCTGCTTATAACGAGGGTGCCAATGGGATTAGCAGTTAACTGTTTTTTTGGCCAAAAAATTAGTAGTTAACTGAGAAATGAAAAGTTAACAGTTAAGTGACATTCTATTAATTGTACTGAATACGATCGTTGATGTTAATGAAAGCAACAAATGAGTTTTGCAAACAGAAATGCTATTTTCTGACTTTTTCTGTCCCGTTGATGACCTGGTGCACATTAACTGATATCATTGTCTGCAAAAGGCACCAGAGCAGTACCCGGCAAACAGAAAGTGTCCGTCATAGAGCTGGTTGTAGACAACTCAACGAATAATTCGTAATTCTAATATTAACAAGATTTCTGTGTTCGGATAAGGAAATACTGCAGTCACGGACCCAAGAGGACGCTAAGTTGCCATTACTACCAAAGAAAAACGCTGTGACTCTTAGCGATGGATCTAGCCAAAAAGAATTTCTGATGGCTCACTCAAAGAAATCAGCTCGTGTTTAGACCGGTCTTTCTGAAACAGTTTCATTTCCTGAAACCCTTGGATATCTTTATGACGCTTTTGAAATAGGCGAAAAAGGTACGTCTGCGAAAAACGTAACACTGAGAGACGCGAACGAGGATGTCGACAAAGTCTGAATCGAGGTACAAAAAACTTCTGACCACGCAGGTGGAAAACCTACACGCGATTTCTTACTTCATTCAACACAAAACATTTGGTGCTTTGAACTACGCCCAAGACTTTGGAAATAGAGTGAAGGAAACGCTTAAAAGAACTACGAATTCGAAGTGGGCTACATTCACGAAAAGTCGAATTGTCCCATGTCAAATACTTTCAATTCATGCCTTTTGTTAGCACTCTCAACTATGTCTCTCCCATCGGTGCAAACGATGACAAGAGAAGATGAAGTTGGGACGGGGGTGGACTGGATACTGAGAACTTTCCACCGGTTTGCCAACAAACTATAAGAAGCGAATCAACTCAAGATAACGCGGTATCTTTACCACTAGCGTCACGGGACTATGTCATGCTATTTGCTATCTTTTTAAAAACCTAAACCTTTTTTTGTATCAATTGAATTCCAAAAATAATGGTCCAGTTTTGTTATTTAAGACTGTTTTGGCATTGATATTGTTTCCCGTCGTCTGTTGCAATGGATTGCAAGGATTGAAAATGGGTTGAAACTTAGACCAGAACACATGCAGTAATTTCAACCAGATAAGTACGTGACTGATTCAGATAATGAAAGTGACGAAGAAGGTGACTTTGAAGTAGTTTATGGCAGGACATGCATGACCTGTTCCGGAAGATCAGTACAAGGTCATCACTGGTGCGTCTGGAGTATGAGGCTGGTGTCATATTGATGGTTATACGACTTGGATCTAATTTGTACTAACGGCAAAAATCGTTAAGTAGGGGTCTTAATAGCTATCGTTTACCCATTTTTGCTACTTCGGTTAGATAATTATGTTCTTTTCCATATTTTCAGTTACTTATAAATTGTACTAGCGGCGGAGTTTATGTATTCATGTAAATGTATACCTTGATTTAAGTAGGGCCTACCCCCTAAAGTGATTGACGTGCTGAAGTAAAGAAAATTCGGGTTATGACAGAATAATATTTGCTGTAGGAAAGTGAAAGTCATTATAGCTAACCAAAATTAGTAGTTAACTGAGAATTGGCCAAAAAATAGTAGTTAACTGATATTTGGCCGAAAAATTAATAGTTAACTGAGAATTGGGTACTCCCATTAGCACCCTCTATAACAACAGAACAAACGTACTTGACAAAAACCTGAGACACGGATTTTTATTCAAACGTGTTAAGAAGCGAATACGTTCTTAATTGGCTTCTTCCGTTAATCTTTGGCTGGACTGGACTTAAATTAAATTTACAGTGACACCCACTTTCACAATAAGCTTCTCATTTCTAAATAGCCTTAATATTTTGATTTTTTAAAAGGAATAGGCAATAATCTGGAACTATTAAGCTTTCAGAAAATGTAGGTTTTTGGGGGTATTTGTTAAAAGCAAAAGCGCGCGCACATTACGGAATCGCGCCTGTAGATACGCGTCGCTGGTAAATGCAAATTTTTCTGTCAATCAAATGTTTCTTATTATTTGTAGGTGGAAATTGGTAAAACATCGTTATTGTTTTGGAGACAATAGAAGAACAAAAGATAACAGAAAGATCAAGTTATGCGGTCTTAAAGCGTGTTGCGTGACTTAAATCAGTTGGAGCATTTCTCCTAGCTTTCCCGCATTAAAACGTTGGAATGAAAAGTCTGAAGCTTAGCTTTTAAAATCTTGATAGCCAAAATAAAAGGGGTGTCCCAAAAGGCAAGCATTTGGGAATTCAAAATCGATATTTTTGTCCCAGCGAAATCCGGCGGCTGAACAGTAATTTGCATATAAGCGTAAGTGAAGCGAAATAGATACAAGTTGCCGTGGTTGTAAACATAACGTTTCCTCGAAGTTTTTTTCCTTTTGAAAGCGTAAATTCGCATGAAAGAGCTCAGCTTGCACAAAATAATATAAAATGAAACGAATCAAATCGAAAAGTGGTTAAAAAAAGTCAGGATATTTCAATTCGATGGAAAGTAAGTGATTGGGTAGGTGATTTGCATACTGATAAAAATAACGTCTAGCGCAGTTCAAAACCGTTCGGCTTCCTGAATTGTTTTCCTGGAATTCTATACATTCTGCTGGCCTAAATCGTTAAAATATTTTATGAAGTCAAAATATTTATCAAGTTGAGCGTTTGCATTTCCTTATAAAACAGAGAGTAGCGCGATAGCTTGGATCTATAGATTTTCTTAAGTTAAATTACCTTTGTATCGTGGAAACAATACCCTAACACTTGAGTCTTGAATCAAAGGACGCGACATGCGTCGGCTCCCTTTGTGAGCGCGCAAATAGTCATGGGACCCGCGATTTTGCGGGCGACACGGATCTACAGGCGCCGTTCCGTAATGAGCGCCGATCAACGCGAGGAGGGTGCTTGAGGGTGGATGATACCTTAAGGCATGGGTCACCTCGTAATTTGCATAATTTGGCGAAGTGGCATTTGAAACGGATTGTTTTGATCAGTCGTCATGAAACTTGGCAAACAGTTTTAGGTCGGTGGCCTTAACAATATGTGACATATTCATTGTTGAAGTATTAGTCACGTGACCTGCAAATGATCGTTAACGTTCAAAGTTTTCAAATTAAAACGGGGGAAAGGAAATGAAAGAGCAGCAAATATTCTTAGGCACCAGTGTTTTTCCCATGGCCTGGATATTTGACAATTATTCCTCGAGCCCGAATGGGCTATTGATTCAGAGGCCACGAGGGCGAGGGGAATAATTGTTTTAGTAAAATCCAACTAGTTGGTCAAAAATATCGAAGAAAAACAACTTTAGCTAGTTAAAGCTAGACTTTAATCTTTTCTGTCGCCAAAAAGCCCGCGCTTTTCGCTAGCTAGTGGGCTATAACATATAGCCTAGTAGTAGCTCAACCAATCAGAACACAGTATGGTTAATAAGCCACTAGTTGGATTTTACTAATATAAAATAGCCCCGCATGTATGCTTAAGGTGGCCCGAACCTAATTAAATGCCCGTTGGTTATGTTTTTGAATCGCGTTTTTCGGCAGGAATGATTTAACCCATTTCTATGATTTTTGGCATCCTTAATAAAGAATGTTCGAACTTTAAGAAACTGTAATTTATTTTCTTGTAGGTATAAAAATGTTTGAGATATAGGCATATGTTTAAAACCACATTAATTTTTACAAAAATGTCAATATTTTCGAAATCCTAAGACAGATTTTTCTCTAACTTCAGCAAATAAGCCTCAGAGCTCTCAGAAGCCTATTACCCCTGGTCAAATATTACCCCTAGTCAATGCAATTTCTGACGATCTGAATTTAATAGCTGGCCGATAAGACAAGGGCAGATCTCCCAGGGGTAAGAGTCTTGAGAACTCAGTTTCAGTATTAAATCGTTAAATATAAAGTTGTCCTGGTTGACTATAACAGGTTTGCATATCCGAGGGTCAATCTGTGTAAGAGGGTCTCAATGGGGTTAACCGATAGGCGTAAAACGGCCAAAAATTTAGTCGATAGCCGTAAAAATTGAAAAATTTTAACCGTTAGCCGTAAATAGGGTAAGAAAGAGTTAACCGTAAAAGAAATTGATCCCTAGATTTGTTAGTTTTTAGGAAGGTGCTAAACTCACTTATGATTGCGTTTTTATTTCCCGGCTACTTTGACTGCGTACGCACGTTAGGCCAAGCGCCTAGCTTTTAGGTGTTGACCTAGACCTAGGCTCCATTTCCGCCGCCGCTCTCTCGGGGAACTAATTTTTTCCATAGCGAAAATCTGGCTTCTTGCTGGGGATTAATATTTTAGATTTTGGAGGTCGTGCCCTCGAAATACTAGCAACTCGCAGATCGAGATGTCACTGTTTGTAAAACACGTCGCCGATAAACAACAATCATCCATGTAACAATTCCCTGTTTTTCTCTGACGCTACGGCGTCTTCCCACGCAATCTCGGTCAAGGCATTTCGGTGGCGTATCTGAGAAAAAAAACTCGCTCGGACCACGTGACCCGAAACGCATCAGCCGCGCGGAATAATGAGGCCTACAGACAAGGCAACGGCAGACAGTCGTTCTGTACAGTCCTTCGCTACATTAAAAACACTGGACACGGGAATTGTTTTACATTGGCCATTTTCACACTAGAGCTAGAAATGGATTATCCATCTGAGACTAGCCTGTGTACAGTCACCCCCTCCCCCACGGACACTGTTCACATGAACTGTTGTTTTCCTATTTGTCATGCAGTAGGAAAGGAATGCTTCTGTTATATATGTTAAAACAGTGCTACTTTATTTGCACTAGGATTTAATAAAACAGGAAACTTTAATTAAAAGTTGCAAAAGTAGCACTATAATGTTATTCATTGAAAAAGAAAGATGCCAATGTTAGCACACATGGCATCATAATTTAGTAGAATGAAAAAACCCAACTGTTGAAATTTTAATAGCGATGCAAATTTAAAGTATGGTAAATAAAACACAGTATGATTAAATTGAGCTAAAAAAAAAGCTCAATCAGACAGGAATTCCTGAGTTCTTACCCATGTACGCGGGAACCTTAATGCCAGAGATGCTGCAGAAGAGGAGGAATCTGCCAATTCATGCGAAGACGACACAAGCTCAGAGTCCAGTGATTCTGATGACTCTTCAAATGACTCTTCAAGAGTCATTTGAANCAAACAATCATCCCTACCCCCCCCCCCCCCCCCCCACCCCCGCCACGTAATTATTGCACAGTCCCTAATGTATGGTAGCCAATTTTTTTTTACTTAAATTACATGATTTCATCCATTGAGTAAGATGACAAATTTAAGACTCAGAGCAGAGGAAAATAGATAACGTATGTGCACCATTTGCAAACCGTCACGGAGGTCCTGCCTAGGCCTTGATCCCGCTGGGGTTACTCTGGAGTTAACGCTACACGCGGAATGATTATCGAATGCATGCATTTCGGTGATATAGTGTGGACAAGGGATTTTTTGGTGTTAATGTTGCTGTTTGGTCCGAAGACTTAATTAATTGGCATTAAATTGGAGGCCTTAGGGTGTTTTTTGGAGTTTTTTATTTTTTACTTACTTACTCCGTCGCCACGGATTCCGAAATCCTAGGAAAATTTTGCTTGTGGAATCCGGAATCCTGGGCCTTGGAATCCAGAATACAGCTGTAGGAATCCGGAATCCAAGTTCCACTGAAAAAGTTCTGGAAACCAGTAATTGGAATCCGGAATCCATGGCGTGGAATCCAGAATACAATTAGACTTTCTTTCTTGGATTCCCTTACCTGCTGGCGCAGACTCCGGAGTAAACAATTTTAATTTTAAAGATGCATATTAACCTAGTTAAGAAGGGAAAAAATCATATATAAAGTGTTTTTCTTTCTATTCGTTTGGATAACCGAGATATCTTGACTTGCGAGAAGTTTAATTTTTAGCCGCATGGCTGATGATTTAAAAGTTTAAATAATGTTTATTTTTGGTTTGACATAAACTGCATCACTGGGGTATTACAAAATTTCACGAAATAGATTGTTTAAAAGGAAGATCTCAGTTTTTTACATCAAAGAAAAGATGTGATGGAGGTTCTTAAATGACTAAGGCAATTAACCTATGGGTAGCCAAACGAAAGCAAAAAACACCTTAATTGCAATGTAAAAGATTCTGCTCCGTTAGATGAGCACCCTGTTTGAGGTATACCGCATTTCGTCGAATAATAGCCGGGGGGATTATTTCATAGTCCTTTTTTCGCCGAAAAAGGGGGCGATTATTCGAGGGAGGCGATTATTTCAAATATTGCTCACTAAAAGTCGTGCCCTATATTTTGTTTTATTTTCCCATTAAATAAAAAATAATAATCACATCAAATAACTGGACATGGGCTTTTTAAGCGGTTCCATACTTAGTTAATTTTCAGAGCTTGAATCGTCACTGATCAGTTTTGCTGGTCTCATTGCACTTCAACTTGACAGGGAGGGAATAAAAGAAAGCAAGATGGCTAGAGGGGCGATTATTTTAAGTATTTCTGTCAAAGGGAGAGCGATTTTGAGTGTCTGAGCACCAGTTGACATTTCAGAGTTGCTATCGGATCACGTGACCTTTAAGGTCCTTTCTGCTGTAACATATAGCCTTCCGTTGACAACAGATAATGCATTATGTATAGTGAAGACAGTGTATCAGCGTAAATGTAGAAAGAGTGTCACTGACTTTCCTTAATGATCAGATGACCAATGATCAAAAGCTGAAAACGCCACTCCAATCCAAAAAAGAAACGTTAGTGGAGTTATTGACTTATTAACAATATTTACTTGCAAAGAAGACAAGCCGAGATCTCTTAGATTTGAGGTATGTTAGAATTCTAAGAACTTCCAGTAAGTCTTCATCGCTAAGACAGGTCAGTTTATTTTCGTGTTTGTCAAAATTTTGGGAAGTGTTTTTATCTTCTTTTACCGTTTTTATAGGAGTCAACCCTATGTGAAGGTAGTTAGTTCGCTTACATTACATGCCGACGTACGGCCATTCTAAAATAAGTCAGTTTAGAGACTAGAATAGGGACGTTCCTGGTTCCTAGAAGAAACGTTTGTATCGAAAGTAAAGAATTTGGTCGGTCAATTTATGTGATGCTGGTAAACTTCGTGTGGATACACTTAGCTTTTGTAAAAACAACTCACCAACTAGTTTTCAGGTATTACGCACAAAATAGGAATTGATAATAACAAAAATGTATAATTAACCCCTTCCCCTCCAGAGTGCGAGTGGTGGAGTTTTGTAAGGCGAATCTAACTCAAATCCTATGATGTGACCATTCAAATGAAACCTCTCTACCTGTACTTACACATAGTGCTATTTATTTTTCAAAATTTCACAAAAGGAAATTTGGAAATTTGGTCGAAACTTGCTTTTGGCTAAATTTGGCAGTGAAAGAGTTCATTAACATAAAAGGTTCAATATTTCGTATTCTTATATTTCCGTACTCTTTGTCGCGTGAAATCTTTGTTGTTACATTTCTATGGGTGGTTGATTGTAAATTGTTTTTTAAAAAATTTCAGGGGGCAAATGCGACAGCTATACTAGTATGTTGCAAATGAATCCAGCCTTATATACTATCCGATCAGCTAGCTCTGTAATGCTGTTTGGCGCGCACTCTATTGTACAATAAAATCATTTGCATAATAATGCATCAGTCAATTCCAGCTTCGCCAAGCCATGGGGCTGATGCCCGGGCATTAGCATATTTTTCGCCTTGGATGGCAAATTCCCGGGGGTGGGGACTCTTGAGCTGTCAAATCCCCCGGGTTGGGGACGAAAACAGAGGGCAAATGCTCCGTCCTCCGTCAACACTGCAACATTTTTCATTGATCGCATGGTCGAATAATGCCGTTTTAAGCATTTTAATGTGCGATTTTTTGTTTCAATTAACATCTTCTTTTGTAATAGCGCTACGGTTCTAACTGAAGACTTCACGCTGCGACGACATGCACCAGTTTATGGTTTTAGTATTGATATGAATTTATTGACATTAAAATTAATAGAGTGCTGCAACGTTATATGTTACGAATAGTATTACAATAAATATGAAATATCGACAGAAATTTGATTCAATGACCCAAAAACGTTGGTTCACATCGACAGCTCCGGTTTTCGCTATGTATAAATTCTTGCTTAATAGGCGATGAAGAAATGCATGCATAAAATCGAGAACATGCCTTTACAACCCTCTTCAATTTATTCCTGTCCTTGACAGATGAGCCAATCTGCTTTTTTTCCAGTAAAACCTTTTGTGTAGTTATATTCTGATAGGAAACTGCGTGCGTGTCCAAAGCTCTGGAATGGCCCCGGGGTTGGCAAATGCCCGGCCCCTGGGCAGTGCAAAATTTGCAAATGCCCAATGCCCCACCCCCGGGACTGACCAGGAGGGCAAATGCCCCGCAGTAGCCCGGGGGGGGGGAGGGGCTGGGCGCAGCTGGAATTGACTGATGCTTAAGTGTATCAGCTATTTCGAGAAAGGTTGTCGGATAAAGTGCACGCGTTACCCCGAAAGGTATTGTGGGTGGTTCTGAGTTCACTTTTTTTCAAAGAAATTTGAAAGAATGGCAGGAGATGCTATGGAGATATGTCTGCGAGTGCTAAAGGAAAGCAACAAAAGTAGGTTCGACAGCTACAGTGTCAGGAACAGTGTATTGATCATATCCCATATTACCTTTCGGGATTGTCGCGTGCACATTTTTTCCTACAGCCTTTCTCGAAATAGTTGTATAACCTCATTATGGAAATTCTAAAGTTCGGCGCGCCAAATCAGGTTTCTCTCTGTCAGAATATTATTATGAGGAAGAAAGAATTTCAACAGTGTTTAATATTGTGCGGATAATTTAATTGATTTAATAAAAATGCTCTGGCTATCGGTGGGAAAAGCCACTGCTAGAAGGGTACAAGTTTTTCTTTTTTGACTGCAGACTTGCTCCCAAAAGCAGTTTTACCACTGTTTCTCGTTTGATGTAAAAAAATTTCATCTCACTGTAATTGGCGGGACGAGTTAAAGGAGTAGTGTCAAGCATGATTCTGACGTCATGTGTTGTGGAATATTTCTTCTCCTCTGGGCATTAACTAAATGCAAGAGAGAATGATCATTCTCTCTTGGTAAATGAGCCTGGAGGGTACTTCCTTATATGAGCCATATCGTTAATTGCTGCCCCAAAGGTATGGTTTTTGCAATGTTCTGGTCTTAAAACGGTTATACTTTTCCCCATTTTGGTCTGGAATCTGGTATTGTTTTTGAGGGAACAACCGGAGTGTATGAACGTATTTGTCCTTTCAATTCCAAATGAATAAGAAAGAAAGAGTAATAAACGAATTCAAGAGATATTAAATAGCTCATTCTCTCTTGACGAATTCTAAGTGGATTTTAAGAAATCCTTACTTGGCGTTCTAATATAGGTAATGATGCTAATCTAAGTAATGATGGCAATTTCTTAGAGAGCAGGTCTGAAAATGGTGTGGAATATTACATTTTCTTCGTCTGAAATGAGGTCAGGATTTGGAGAACCGGGCGGCTCAGCCCCACCAAGAATTCCCAGGAGCAACCCCCGGTATTCTCTCAACCGATTCAAGCCAAGAGATTTTTAATTTCGTCATCTGTTATCATAGAAATCCGAGATGCAAATATCATCGTGGTTGAATACTTTCTTTTTTGATACATATCGCATTTGCATTTTGTGATTGGTCAGCACATAATCAAATCAAGACGCTGTCTAAGTCTTAAGTCTGTTAAAAATTCCCAGGAGTATCCCCGGGTAAATGAGGAAAAAAGAGCTTTATTGATGTACGAAAGTGTGTACCATTTTGTGAAGATCTATCTGAACGAAAACAGACAAACAAATAAACTCATATTAATAGCGGCGGTATTCCTTCGTGAAAGTTTGGTCCTCTCAATAGGCCATTTCCGAGTTCCAAAAACTCTCTGACTTTGCAAACGAGGGTAGTGCAAAACCTTTTTTTTGCAATAAATAATTTTTATTTGCAGAAGAATAAAAAAAGGATTATATCAATGGCTCTGTCGCAGCCTCGCTTTGAAGCAGAAGCTTGGAGCAGTAGAGCAACGGTAAATAAAAAGTGAAGTCCGCGCTTCAAAGATTTTTCCCTCAACTGGTACCTTATTCCCTTCAATGTTTTTTTCTTGTTTTTCATATTTTGTGCATGTTATTTTCATAGATTGACGAAAACAGTGCCAAGTTTCCTAAATGTGAAGAGAACATGTGTGCCTATATCTGTGCCATCTGTAAACATACCAGTGGGGACAAAAACTCGTATCGTTGTGAAAAAGGTAGAATTTGTAGGTAAGACTCATGCAGAACGTTTTTACGCATTGCGATGCACATATGAAAGTGTCAACTGAACCGTTAATGTTTATGTTGTGTCACAGTGATTACATTTAGTTTTCAAGAAGTCCTACCTTCGTTTAATTATTTAGCGTTTGTTGTTGATGATAATGTTATAAAAAGTAAAAATTGACAGTGACGAGGCTGAAGAGGAAATAGAAGAAGAAGCTAAAAGAACTGATGAAATAACAAGTCTCGCTGTAAAGGAATCAACGCAACTGTTAGTGTTCATTGCATAGTTTTCAAGAAAGTCTATATTCGTTAAAATTAGTTGTTAAATATTTTGTATTAAATAGCGTTGATTTCCTGTTTTTATTATGATTAATTAATAATAAATGATAATAACCATAATAATTATGATACTGTAGTAACAATAATTACAGTTATTTACAGTTGTTTAGTAGTAATAATGCATCAGTCAATTCCACCAGTCAATTCCCTGGCATTGGCATTTTTTTTTTTGCCTTGGATGGCAATTTCCCGGGGGTAGGGACTTTTGAGCTGTCAAATCCCCCGGGTGGGGACGAAAAACCCTCCTCAATTTATTCCTGTCCTTGACGGATGAGCCAATCTGTGTAATTATATTCTGATAGGAAACCGCGTGCGTGTTTGAAACCTCGGGCAGTGAGAATTTTGCAAATGCCCCACCCCCGAGACTGACAGGGCGGGCAAATTCCCCGCAGTAGCCCGGGGGAGGGGGGGGGGGGAAGCTGGGCGCAGGTGGAATTGACTGGTGCATATTAGCTTCTGTCTTATTTAAAAACTTTATTGCTTTCTTATCGATTTAACTTTATTTTTCTTTGTTTTTGCCTTTAAATCATTAAACAGTGACCGCCTGTCTCTATTACAAGAACGAAATGCATCAAATCCGGGTTACCAAAGGTTTCAGGGCAGTTTTCAGGGTCAGCACTTACAACCTTATTTGGAAATTCCTGAGGATGGTCTGGCTGACCTCTTTGTCATCAAGCACACCAGAGATGAAGCTCTGTCGCGCGATTTGCTTTCCAAATACGGTTTTAAGGCTGCCGCTGCAACACAGGTAAGAATTGTTTCTAACTGAAATCGACAATGAAATCAAGAGGATGATATATTCTGCAAGGAGGCAGAATAAAAACGAGGAGAGAAAAGTGCCATTTTTGGCTATTTGAGACCTACAGTCTAAGGTTAAAACTGTAAAAAATACAAGGCACCAGGTCATTACCCACGGGAGAAGCATGGCATTTCCCTTAGGCTTTCGTCTGAGTTCTGGTACATCAGTTAGGGTTGCATCTTTAAGCAAACATAACTTTACTGAGTCTCTGCAAGCCCTTGACTAAGTACGTCTTTGATACTAAAAATTCACCCTTCCCACCCAAGACACTAGGTGAATGTCTGCTCATCCCCCTGAGCTCTTATCATGATAATTGATTGCGCTAGCTTGGGCAAAAAGGAAACAAGGTACTTGCTAGTGAGAGCCTCCAGTCAGCACTGCTACTTACTAAAAGGGTTAAGTCAAAATTGACCCTTCCCTACCCCACTATTTTTGCCTCCATCCCCTCTCCAGGCCCCTTAGGACCGGACCACCTACTCCCCTTCTTTTGGACGAATTTGGTGAGCCCACAAGCGAAGCGAGGGTGTGAGTGGAAGCGCGGAGCGCGAAAAAAAACCCCTCTATTTTCTTATGTCCCCACCCTTAGCCACACCCACTTACACTAGCGGTCAATAAGTCCCCTATGGAATCGGCTCCTGTCCGCGGTCGCCCGCTCGAAGTTCTCTAGAGAGAAAATAGAGGGTCTGTAAACAGGTTAGTTCTTTGTAGATTTACACTCCTTTGTGAGATAAAGAACAGAAATCCCTGACTTTATTTTCAACTATTAAGTGAAAACTTTCTTTAAGTTTTGATTCTCAGACCTTGTTAAAGACTCAGTTTCAAGACTCACTATTTTTATAAGGAAAGGTTTGCTTGAAAACCTACGAAAACTAGAATGATGAAGAAACTTTTTCTCTATTTCTTTCCAGAATAGCAATCCACAACTTACAGGATCGAAGCCTTCAACGTGAGTAGAAGTAACCGTGATTTGCATGGATAGAAAATGCTTCAAAAGTTTATTCTGACAACTTTGCCTAATAAAGGGTGTTTTTTTCCTGCTCTGCTAAATTACTGAACAAGAAGAATAACATTTTCTTAAAGTGAGGAAAGGAAAGTACAGCTCCGATCCTCTGGCAGTCAAATGCATTCACGCAAGCAGCAAGCAGTAAGATGAATACGCGAGGGCGCACACACGCACGGTATGAATGACTAACTCTTTTTTGCAATACCAATCTGAAGCATACAGACGGCGTAATTCTTTTAAGATAATATATATGTTTAGCCAGGGCTTGCTCAAACAACTTGAAGTATGAAATCGTGTAATGCTAAGCGGCGAAGGCAACTATGAGAACAGTGAAAAACAACAATAGGTCTAATTAGCAAAAAAGCAACTTTGCACGTGCAGCACTCTTTTTTTGTACATTTCTTTGCCGTTGTTTCGCACGACTGCAAAGTGAAACTTCCAGAAACTTCCTCGTTACACGTTTTATGGAGGAAATGTCGTACGTTAATCTTGTTCACTTTGTCTTCTATGTTTTTATCTCTCGTTCCAGCTCTCTGTCCCTCCTTTCTCTTTGAGCTTCGCTGGCCTGTCGCCTACTTTCTCTCTTTCTCTTTCTCTGTTTTTCTTTTTCTCTATATTCCAAATCTGTGGAAATGACAATTAATCTAAGCTTAATACTTTAGACAACACGGATACAGAAACAATTTCTGCTTTCCGTTTTCGTCTTTATTGACCGTTTAGTTGTCTCTGCTTCACAAGGCGTGCGTGGCTATGCGAATTCTCGCCAAAATAACCTCGAGTTGTATTTTGTTGCCATACCTGTTGACTGAATTTTACCTTGGTATGACAGTGGTACGGACGGACGGGCCTACGGTCACGTGATAACCAAAATTTCTTGCATCCCCAGATGGGTAGATTACCCTATTTTCTTAGGTATGGAACGACGTTCGCACGTGGAGCTCCGCTATAAAATTGGGGGTATAATATTTGCTATGATTATTGATTACTTGATTTAAATCCAGTCTACCCACAAAAATCTTGATTGGGGTGGAAGGTCATCTTCCAGTGAAAAGCTTGGAGAAATACTGTTTCCATGTTTCGGGTGCTGGCGCGATGTGTAGGTTTTTTGCAGAACCTGCAAAAACCTAGAATCATCTTCAGATCATGAAGGATTAATCATATAGAGACGCATTTTTATACTCTATACATACTACTCCTCAGTACAATGATAGCTTTCCCCACTCCAAATGATGCAGCATAGAAAAGGGCCAGAAATTAGTTCAAAATGTTGAGAACCCGAAATACAAGAGGAAAGGTAACAATGTACTGGCTGGGAGACGAAAACGATTCTTGGTTCGAAAAGAAACAAACTGTCTCCCCTTTGCTATTCATCTTCAGTGTTGTAACAATATTTTTACTGTTTCAGATTCATCTGTTTATATTGTGGCAGAATTCCCGCATTGTAGTATCAAAACTGAAAGTGCTCTTCACGAATTCACTTCTCAACTCAATCCGTTCACAACTTCTTGCTTTTCCTCTCCTTTTGTGAAATGAACGTCAAGGAAGGTTGCCGTTTATTGTCAAAGCAGAATGTATCAATATGTCAGACTTCAATCGACGTCTTGGAAGTGGTCATAATTATAGCGGAGCTCTCGCGCGCGAAGCGCGCAGCGGAGCACCATGGGTAACAAAATGTGGTAAACTACCCATCCGAGAAAATTTGGTAATCACGTGACCGTACACCGACCGCCCGCCCGACCGTCCGTCCGCACCACAGGCATACCAATGTTTACTCTCACACTTTCTAGCTACTTTGGGAGCCCAGGAGAAAGCTGATTGCACATCAATGGGCATCAACGTCGTCATCAATTGACAGCTGTCAAAACAGGGTATCCGCTGACCAGTATCACCTGACCGTATCGCGGGCTCAGGTGTCGACCCATCAAGGTCGAGTATTTTTTTGAAGTTATCCGCTGAAAATTTACTCGTTTTGAAATGATCGCAGGCTCACGCTTACTTTTTTTAATTTTTAATTCACATCAAATATGTTGTGTTTATGTCAGTATCGCCCAGCACTATAACGATTTTGATTTCAAACTGACCGCAGACGCAAAAATTCAGCCAGTTTTTTTAAAATACAGGCGGGGAAGACCTTTTCTAACCATGGTCATGTGTTGGTCACGCTCCACGTCCAATTTTTATGCTCTGATTGGTTAAAATTTGACAGGTGAGTTCATGCGTAAAATTTATGCAGCATCTTGAAAGTTGTTTACTTTGACAGCTGAAGCTGACAGAGTTTTGAGTCAACTTGTGATGTTTTTAACTGTCTTTTTCCACTGGATGTAAAAAATGAAATACAGCTGCTATCAAGAGTGTTCTCTTATTCATGGCTGGTTTGCTTATTGGGTTTTTGGTTGAGAATGCGTCGCTTGTCAAAGCCGATAATCCGATTTCGGTTGGCATCGTTTTTGTTTTTCACCTTGCTGGATGCGTACGAGAATTATAAAGGCTCAAGCGATCCTTGCCTTTCTTGCTAGCTTTCAGGAGCTGCATCTCAAAATATGGTAAGCCTGAGTAATTATTGTATTTATATCTAATTTCATGAAGTCCAGTGGCACAGTTTATGAAGCTAGTTTATGCACGTTTGTATTAAGATTTGACTGAGACACTGATCTGACCTAGTATGAGGTTTGATATAAGCTTAAGCTTACAGAACTTTAAAAAGCCTTTAGTCGATATTAATTCACCGTAAATAGAACGAAAAAATTTCCGAAGAATATTTAGTTATAATTTTGGCTGTACTTGGCTGTAGAAAGAAAGCTTTGAGCGATTTTCTTGTCGTGAGTTCATCTTTGAAAAAAGGAAACACCGGGAAACCGGCGGCTTAAAACATAACCTTAATCTTTAAGCTTACTAGTGAAGACTTGAGGATTCTTAGAGACACCTAAATACTCATTTGTTTTCGTGAATGAAAATTGTTGTCTCTGTAAATGTTCTACCGAATTATATTTCTTTATTGATTGTCGGTAGTCTCAAAAGTGTAATTTTCATCGCTTTGCCGTTTGTTTTCAGGTGTTCATAAACATCGCTTGTAGGATTACTCAAAATGCCAAGCGTATCAAACGCTTTTTAAGATTACACATGGTTATAAAACCGTTAATAAAAAATAGACTCAATAAATTCTTTATCACGTTGAAGCGTGACTCTTTTAAAATTTCTTGGCAAATTTGGCGCTTGTCAAAAGTTAGAACCGGCTGGCCGTATAGGTGATTTTGGACATTTTTTGAACGTTTTCGCTAATTAAAAGTCCACGCGTGCTTCGATGGTCCTGAGCATTGAATGAATGCAATTTTTCTTGAAAAATTGTGAAATACTGCATTTTGTACGAGGTCTGCATGATAAAAACAGCGCCTCATAGTACTCTTTCTCCTCAGATGTGGTGTTTAAAAAAAAATAAAAGAATGGTTTGCACGCACCCAGATTTATTGGCAAGAATTTGTACGCTTGTCGAACGCAAACAATTCGGCCTGATTTGTTTTCCAAGAATTTGTTTTCCACGCCTTATCTACTGTGATCAAGAGCCATTATTGCTCTTAAATGTGACCGAAGACTATTTTTTTGGTGTACAAATAAGGCTATATTAACTCGATACAAGATTTTTTTCACTCCAAAATAACTTGGCTTTTCCCTCAAAGGTCACATGTATGTCTTTCAAACGTTTGAGGCTAGAACGCGAGCAAATCAGGCAGATATTACTGGACTTGGAGCGATTGACCTCTGACACGAGTTTCAAATTAGAAAATATGTTTTTAAAGCGAGCGGAACGAGATTTTCGGGTCGCGAGGCGGCCCAGCTAGCGATAAAATCGCGATAAGTCTTCGAACCGCGAGCCAAATTTTTATATAAGACGAAAGACTTCTTCGAAAGTGTAAAATATTACTTGAGAATATAAACAACAAATCTCTGTCGGCGGTGCGGTCCGGTAGGAAATCTTGTCGAGTCAATTTGACAGTTCTATTGTACTTTGAAGAAAAAACAGATGACGCTCGCGCGTGCGCATAATCGGGACACTGTCCCTTTAAGTTAACTGATTTGAGGAATACAAAATTATTGTTTGATTTAAGTTATAAATTTATTAATGGGAGCTTCGCTTTTAGCTGTGGCTAAATCTATATATTACACAAAGCAGGAAACCTCTATCGTTTAAAATGAGTTGTAAAAATGTGCGCGTGTTTTTATGAAAATAGATCTACCTCTTTTTTCGGTGAAGAACACTAGTATTTTTGGTCAGTATAGTTTTAATACGAAAAAGGTACATATATATTAGACAAAAAAAGAAATTCTTAGTGCCTTGACGGCTAATCGAAACTTTGTATAGATAGTTTATATAAATTAAATGCAATGTTTATCTCAATTCATTTCTAGATTAAAGTGATTAAATCACTGCATTTTCAATGTGTTAGCTGCAAGCTTTAAACTACGATTTGTTAAAGAAAGAAACGCCGTTTATAGAGGAGAAGTCGTTGCGTCACGTTGCCATGGTAGCAAAATTTCTGGATGACAACAAACCGAAGGCAACTGACCAAAAAACATCTCTTAAAAGTGAATTTACACTGTTTTAAACTTATTTTGGTAAACTTTTCTGTGGTTGAATTCAAAAGAACGTTTCTAAGTTCAGAAAGAGAAAAAGAAAATTTGTGTGTTGTGTTCACCTACTCCAACGACTGCTAAGAAATGTACAAATAAAGCGTGATGCACGTGCCAAGTTGTTGTTTTGCCAACCTAAACCTATTGCTTTTTTGCCCTTCTCGTTGCCGTCGTTGCTGCTTTTAAAGCTCCCTATTGTTGTCATCCAAAATTGTTTCTTCCATGAGGGGACTTCACACTTCTCCTCTCTATTTGCAAATAAACACACAAAGAATATTGATAATTTCTGAGAATGTTAAAGGATTTGCCTTTAGACAAAATGAATTAAACTTGAAAAAGACGAGGTTCGCCGTTTACATTAATGCAGTCCATTTCAGTACTACTGTAGTAATCTCCAATCGTTAGCGGGATTCCGGATTCCTTGAGCTATATTCCGGATACCAAAGCTCAGGATTCCGGACTCCATAATCAAAATTTTTTCCCGGATTCCGGAATCTGGATTCCCTTACTTGGGGCCAAACGTTATTTTTAAGTGTCTTAACTCCTTTAGAGACAGTTTAGACACCACTGTCCAAGAAAAGGCGCGACGTTGAAACCTCTCATTACGCCTATTCTCCCGACCCAACTTATTTAGTGCCCCTGGTCTCCGAGGATATAACAGCTAATCAGTCTATCAGTATGTCTTCCGGGGTCTGGAGGTACTCCCTATATTGATATATACATAGATGGCTCCACCAGAAATGGGTGCATTTATCTGGCTTCAGGTATTACAGTTAAAGGGTAAGGACTCAAAGGTAGAGAGATCCGTCATTGTTTTCTTTAGGAGGACCAAAGAGAGCTCTGAAAAAGACAAGAGAACTTTGTGGTTTAGTGACTAATTCATATAAAAAACTTAAGACGGTGCATTTTACCGGCAGTTCAAAAGGGATGCAGTGTTCTAAGGTAGTATCTGAAAGGGGTACCATGACCATCTACCATTTGTCAATAAAAGGTTAGGGGTGTCTTTTCTGTCAAAAATGCTGTATAACAAGCACGGGTTTGGTCCTCGGGACAGAGTCTCGAAATATTACACAGCGGATAAATGTTTTAACCCATTTTATGTTGATTCGGTGATTTATTATCTGTATTCTATTGCCGTATATGGGCTACTGTCATTCTTGCATTGTCTGAGTTTGCGAAGAAACGCATAGACTACGAGTAGTCCCCCATTTTTCCTCAGGGATAGTAGAGCGAGTGAAACGCGAGCGCGCGTGAAAATCACCCCACGCGAGAAAAGGCGACCTTTTCTCGCGTGGGGTGATTTTCACTCGCGCTCGCGTTTCGCTCGCTTTACTATCCCTGAGGAAAAATGGGGGACTACTCGTAGTCTAAGAAACGCACTATTCATTTTGATTTGAGGTTGAAAAGGTTCACGGGAGCGACGAGCGATGACAAAGCACAAATTGGTCAAGCGCAGTTCTATTCTTGTTAGCCATTACCGTGAAAGTGTTTCTTAGTTTCAAACAAAATGCCGGATTATTTAGGAAAAGATCAAAGGAAAATTAAAGACGACGAGAAAAAAGACGATAAGCCAATCCAAGGTACGATTAATATGTTGAAATATGCCGAATCATCTTGGAACTCATTAGCAGTTCACGGTTGACATTTCTCTCAGTACTTTGCACGTGGCATTGAGCTTTAGCCAGTGCAGGATTCACGTCTTTCTTTAAAAATGTCATTACATTTTTGCCTCTTCTAGCTCTTGATGAAGGAGATATCGAAATCCTAAAGACATATGTAAGTATATTTATACGTATTGGCTTTTATACAACATGTAATGGTTATTTTACCTGGCATGGGCCTATGTTATTCAGTGTTTTGTTAAGCTTACAGGCTTGCTTAAGTTCAGTTTATCCATGGTTCAGTTTTTCTTTTCTTTCTTTTTTTCTTTTGGTGTGGCAATTTATGGTGATGAATTTTAAGCAAACAAAAATAAAATTTAAACCACAGATAAAACTGAACCACTATATTCCATCAGTCAATTCCACCTGCACCCAGCACCCCCCGGGGTTCCGGGGGGGGCATTTGACCGCCTTGTCAGTCCGGGAATGGGGCATTTGCAAATTTTGCATTGCCAGAGGCCCGGGCATTTGCCAACCCCGGGGGCTATTCCCGAGCTTTTGACATGCACGCGGTTTCCTATCAGAATATAACTACACAGAGGGTTTTACTGGAAAAAAAGCAGATTGGCTCATCTGTCAAGGAAAGGAATAAATTGAAGAGGGTTGTAAAGGCATGTTCTTGATCATACATGCTTTTCTTCCTAGCTTATCAAGCCAAAATTGCATAGCGAAATTACCGGCTATTGATGTGAATCAACGTTTTATGGTTATTGAGTCAAATTTCTGTTGACAATTATTTGAAGAACGTCCTTTCGTATTTATAAAACTATTCATAACATATAACTTTACAGCGCTCTTTTAATTTATTGTCAATAATTTTATATCAATACGAAAACCATAAACTGGTCCATGTCGTCGTTAGAATCGTTAGAATCCTAGCGCTATTACAAAGGAAGACGTTACTTGAAACAAAAAATCGCACATTAAAATGCTTAACATAGTGCTATTCGACTGTGCAATCAATGAAAAATGTTGCAGTGTTGACGGAGGACAGGGAATTTGTCCTCTTTTCTCGTCCCCACCCAGGGGAATTTGACTGCTCAAAGGTACCCACCCGCAGGAATTTGCCATCCAAAAATGCCAATGCCCGGGGGTCAGCTGGAGGGGGGTGGGGGGTTGGGGGCTGGGTGCAGGTGGAAGTGACTGATGCATATGTATACTGATATGTATTTGTTTGTCAATAATATTATAGTCACCGCTGATTACATGTAACTGAAGATTATATCTCACCTTAGGAGAGTTTCTTAAATTAATAGTATAATGTTGCATATTGTTGAAAACTTATATGCTGCAACAGATGTTTAACCTTGCCATGTCAGTCATGTCAGGTTTATATGAAGTTATCGATAGAAATCAATATCAGAAGTAAATTGGCATGATCAACATCAATGAATAATAAATTGATTGATTTAGTATTTAACAAATCAGCCAATAGCAATTTTTGCGTGTTTTGATTGGCTACCGGAACTCAGTATATCCTTGGCTATTCACCGCTTCGCAACCGAAGCTAAGATGGTGTCTTGTTTCGAGACATTTTTGAAAGACGAAATTTGAGCGATAAATGAGGCAGTCGTACAAACAAATACCAAGAAAGCAATGAACTTTGGTTTGTCGGTGTTAACTGGTAGGTAGGAAATTATTGTCATTCTGAAGTTGCAACAAAAATGTAAAAATGCACTTGACACTATCCCCGAAAAGTTTGTAAATTATAAATAAAGTTCCTACTAATCAACATTTTTAATTTACAAAAAGTCACTTTT
The DNA here is from genome assembly GCA_942486025.1 of Porites evermanni. NCBI lineage: Eukaryota > Metazoa > Cnidaria > Anthozoa > Scleractinia > Poritidae > Porites > Porites evermanni. The sequence continues at coordinate 34,562 of CALNXI010003941.1, forward strand.
TTATTTTTATCCAACTGATTTAGTAAATACTAAAACAACTATCCCGCTCAGGGTTGGTGAACTGCGCTAGATATATACCTCAACGCTTTATGTCTCGGTATGAAACAGCGTGCAAAGAAAGTATAGTGTCCGATAGCCTGGGGCTAGTGGATTTTGCTATCGGGCTAGTGAATTCTGTTTTAACTAACCTGAGATCAGGCCCAATTTTAGCGGTTCTCATACATTCTCTCTAACGGTTGCCCGCTGGAATGTTATTTTAAAAGCAAAACAAAAATAGAGCCTGATCTCAGGTTAGTTTTTAACTGGCCTGAGGGCAAGTAATGTTTTTTGAGGAATTCGAATAACAGAAGAACTGTGACATTCTGCTAGTCAAAAAGTTTTTCAGGCTAGTTGAAATGACGTCTGGGCTAGTAAATGGTAGCTTCAGCTTGCCCGAATGACAAGCTTTAAAAATGATTTTCTTTGCACCCACAGTGTGCAAAGAAAGTCCTGTTCCATAGCCCGAGGCTAGTGGATTTTGCTATCAGGCTAATGACCTTTGTTCTAAACTTGGCTGACAGGCAAGTTTTTT
>CALNXI010003942.1:2500-29892 GCA_942486025.1 Porites evermanni
CGATAATTCTCCAATCAGAAGTCAGCATTGACGCAAATTGTAGAAACCTACTTGTAGTTGTGAGACAAGTTTGAACGGGGGTGGTAAAACATCGTTTTTCTACTCCTTTTGCCTCAATGTTTCGAAACAATTTGCACAATGTTTTTGTTACTCGTTTTACCCCAGCTTAAGTAAACAATGTATTGTTAGTTTGAATTTTCGGTAATTTGGATCTAAAATTAAATGTTGCTGCAATTAAAAAACCTTCTGAAATCATTACATTGTGCATGATTGTTGAACATCTTTCTTATAATATAAAAACCAGTCCTACGTCTCTCGAAAAGACTAAACCTTTTCGAACCCAAAATGACGAGAAGGAAAGTCACGTGATATGTTCAAGATGCAAAATCTTAATAACTCAGTGGAATAAATGAATTGGGTTTGGTGCGGCGGTCAGAAGCACGAAACCCAGATCAGTCAGGTCGTGCTACTGCTGTGCAAAAGTCGAATTTACTTCGAGTTCCCATTGGTATGAAGCAGTTTTCATATAAACAAGACGCTGTGGGAGCGTATATTTGGGCGTAGTCGTACTGAGGGTATGATACTTTAAACGTGGCTTATTGCAGCTAAAGTACTGTCATCATATCTTACCAGAGATGACAAATCCTTTACTCCATTTGTTTGCTGAACCACACAGCTTAAAAAGTATGTCCAAATACACAACAAAAATCCTGTCATTTCATGACAATGTTTGAAAATATGCACATCTTCAATGCAGACATGCTTGGAGCCAAATTGCAACATACGACATAAGTGGTTACAGCCCGGAGAGTAAGGTTTATCTCAGCTCCACTGATACTGACAGATGTGTTTTCACACCCATAACATTGTACAGTGTATTCCCGTTACTAACAAGGGCAAATAAAGTTTCGTAAGTCCAGTATCCACAAGGATTAATAAGAGAGTAACACATTGCATAAACTGCTATAGGGCAGCACTGTTTACAGGAACATTGTTAGCTATTAACATCTGATATACTACAATGTTCAACATTGCTTGAGAAAAGATGAGGTTCAAAGGAGGCAATATGTGCACCTTTAAAGTTCATATATATCCTGATTCCTATGTAGAGTCTGAAAATATTATACTAATTTATGCATGGATAGTATTTCCAACAATACACATGTCCCTTCACCATGACTGTTATGATACATATCTCTAGCATGAGAATCAAATACATTATATCCCCCAGCCTCAATGCTGTAGATAGCAACACCAATAATTGCCACCGTTAAAATGAATGAATTGTAGTTCAGTGCCAAGAGTGTTTCAAATGCTGTACCCTGTGAGTGGCATATACAGTAGTGATAGATGTTACAAGTATAACTGTCACTGTATTCAAGGTGGAAATTTTTGCTCAAACACTGTAACCATTTCTGGTAATTCTGTTAACATTAACATCGATTGTCTTGCAAGCAGTGACAGACTAGAATATAATTGAATACCAACAATCATTATTTGAGTTATATCATCAACTGAAGTAATCTTGTTATCTAACTGTAAATTAAAGCGCACAGACTCATTGCGACGCATTGTTGTCCAGCATTTTCCCCAAATACTGTAACGTTTCCTTGACAGTATGGAGCATGAATTGTTTTTGTGGCATCTACATAAGATGAAGGTCGCGTATTCTTCTCTATATCAGTACAAAGCTTAAATTGGCCAAAATTAACCCGGTGATTCAGACTGTTGTAAGCACTATAAAATGGATAATTGCGTGTACAGAGGGGCAAATTCTTACTTAAAAGCCTATTTGGATATCTCATTCCACCTAAATCGCCTGTGCTTTGATGCTTAGACGATAGATGCACCTTCCCTCGTTTACGAACTAGTTTTGGCGTTGCCCCCTAAGTAAAAACCTCACACTGTTACAGTTACCTCTGTACCTGTTTAAGTGTAAACCTTTTCTATTTTTAACGTAACAATGAATTTCAGACGACAATGGTGTATTTTTCCGAACACTCTCCTATACAAAAAGTATCACTTTCCGTGTTTTCTGTAACAAAGATTTTAATTTGTTCATCGGTAGTCTGCTAGGTGCATATTATCTAAATTAAGACATTTTGTTCCTCCTAAGACACTTTTCGGGATTTACAATTCTTTAATCTTCCCTTATCTTTCTTATGGCCTCGTTGCCTGGGGCCAGGCTGCAAAAACGCATTTGGAGAAACTCCTTACATTACAAAAAAGAGCTGTGCGCCTAATTAACTTCGCACCTTTCCGCTCTCATGCCGTCCCTTACTTTCTTCACTCTAATATTATGCCTATTACAATGCTCTATTTTAAGCTTTCTTCGATGTTAATGTTTGATGTTTACAATAACACTGCCCCTCATAATATTTCACATCTCTTTATTCCTACTCAACAAATCCACTCTTACAGCACTCGCTCCTCCTCTTCTGGAAATTATTACATTAGCCACTCTAGACTAAATCAGAAAAATGATTCGTTTTCTATTATGGGAGCCAAAATTTGGAATAGTATACCTGAAAATTTACGAAATTCTTCAAAATCTCTCTTTAAGGAAAAAGTTCATACAATTCTGTTGAAAATATTTGAAGTTCAGGATAGATATGCTGACCTAAACACGATAATCTCCGATTTTAAAAAATATTAGTCCCCGCTTATCTAAATAGCTGCCTCGATTTTCTTATCTCAATTTCTCTCGTGACTGACCTTTTTTATTATAAATATGGTACTTTTTCACTTCAACTATTCGTAATAAATCTTAAGCCGTCTACACACCACCTGCCTCGATAAGCCTTGCTATTTGCAGGTGGTGTGATATTTGTATATTTAATTTAAGAAATAAAGATGTTGTTGTTGTTGAAGGTAACCGGTCATTTCGTTCCATGGTCAGATCGTTCCATAAAATAGTCAGTTCTTTCCACAAAAAAAGTCAGTTCGTTCCACATATGAAAGGTCAAGTAAATCTTTCCTAAATTCGTTGAGTGAACTTCATCGAGAAGAAAAACGTTTCGTTAATACTACAAGCTGATAAAATAATAATCGATCCAAAGTCTATTCGATCACAGGCGGCCCAGACGTAGTATGTGTCACTAAATGAATATATTAATATTCATATGGACAAATTAATGCGATGAGTCGTCGAAACTCTCATGCACTAAAATAGTCCAAAAGTCAAAATATAACTAAACAAAGCTAAGATACCTTCAACGGAACGTATCCTTTTCTTTCCTGGCCGGTTTAAGTGGCATTTTGTTGAGTTTTGCAATTGTAGGTACTATCCACTAAAGAAGAATTAAAGGCGGGCTACAAAACAAACGGACCATCTCCATGCGCCTTCACACGAAGCGCTGTAAATTCGAGAATAATTGACGAATCCGCTCCAAATTGCCATCGGCTAATCTGCAGGTAGCGTGTGCTCCTGCTTTTTGCTCGCTGGCTCCACAAAACCCATGGCAACTGCACAATAATTGCTCGCTCATCAACAACCACTGTTGACCTTTACGCTTCGATATGACCGCAAACTACCAGGTTTAATACGCGACGTGAATATTCAAGCTTAGCGACCGCGTTCGCGCAACAATGCAGCACTTGCTATGGGAGGGATGTTACCATTGCTTCTAGGTCAATCAATCGGGAAAATAATATTGAAGCTCTTGTAATTTTTAAAAAGATCCAATTTGCCCTAGGATCACCGAACAGATACGAATTTTATAGCGGGGCTAAAAAAATGAACGGCAGTGAAAAACGTCAGCAACAACATGTACCACTTTTCCTCCATAAAAAGTGAAAACCAGGAAGTTTTCTGGACGTTTCACGTTGCAGTCATGCAAGGCAAAGGCAAGGAAATGTACAAGAAAGTGTGCTGCAATTAGAACTATTGTTGTTTTTCACAGTTCTGGTCAAGGGCATCCAACGTTTAATTTTTCACATTTCACTCACCGGGTTAGGCTATTTTTCGTAGAGAGTAAAAAGGAATCCTAAAATTTTCGGATTCAAAAATTTGATGAAAGAAGGAATCTGAAAAATTATCTCCTTCGTAATACGTTAAATTGCATCTAAAATTTTCGGGAAAATAATTCTGAATTCCTCGTAATAGTCCAGTTTCGAATTAAAAATCACCGCTGTATACAAACATTAACGACACAATCATACAGGGTTAGCCTCGACGTAAAGTAAAATATTCAGAAATTCTGCCAAGAAAGTGTTTGAAACTTGAATATACACAATAGACAGAGTAATAAACAGGTCTTTTTCTCGTTGAAATTTGTGAATATATTACTTCAGATGGAGGCTAAGGCTGTAAAAATCCGTCTTCACTTCTTTAATTCAGCGGTCTCAGCGAAGTCGAAAATGGGCTATTTCGAAAAGACTCAAGTTCCTCTAGAATGGCCGAACACTGAGATACAAATTTTATAGCGCCACTTAGAATGCATTTCTATAGAGCTAGAAGTACTTTATGAATAGCTACAAAAGTGTTTCAAAGTATTTGAGGAAACAGTCGTTGGGTGCCCCTGTCTCGTTGCCTTCTCCGCTTAGCATTACACGATATATTTTATATTTAGTATGAGCAAACTATAAATCATTAGCTTCGCTTTTAGCCCTCCTGACTAAATTTATGTAAGCGCTGTTTAGAATGCATTTTTAGATCGAAAGTACTCTGGACAGCCTTAAATGTGTTTTCAATGCATTTAGGGGGAAATCATCGTTGGGTGCCCCTGAGGTTTGAGAATAATAATAATAATAATAATAAAAAAAGATATCGCGCACATAAATTTTACTTTACGATATCTTCAGCTGTATCTTCTATTCAGCTGCATAGCCGAGGCCAGATTTTGCCTTTTTCCTGGGCGGAAAATTCTCGTCCTCCTTCACCAGTTTGTTTATTGTGGAGTAAGACGTTGTTCTGGAAAGAACTGTTTATTTAATTAATCCAAGCAAATAGGTCTAGAAGAGTCAAGAACCTATGCAAACGGCTGGACGAACAATGTGATAGCAGCTGAGACAGCGAACGTTGGAAGAATTCGAACTTGAAAACCAGGGCCACCCTCCTTACGGATGGTCGCGCGATCGCCTTTTGTTTTCTGGTCAAAACTAACGCAGCGAACCCTCGGCCAGTGTCGATTGACCTAGAAGCAATAGTACGATCCCTCCCATAGCAAGTGCTGCATTGTTGCGCGAACGCGGTCACTAAGCTTGAATATTCAAGTCGCGTATTAAACCTGGTTGTTTGTGGTCATATCGAAGCGTAAAGGTCAACAGTGGTTGTTGATGAGCGAGCAATTATTGTGCAGTTGCGATGGGTTTTGTGGAGCCAGCGAGCAAAAAGCAGGAGCACACGTTACCTGCAGATTAGGCGATGGCAATTTGGAGCGGATTCGTCAATTATTCTCGAATTTATAGCAGTTCGTGTGAAGGCGCGTGGAGATGGTCCGTTTGTTTTGTAGCCCGCCTTTAATTCTTCTTTAGTGGATAGTACCTACAATTGCAAAACTCAGCAAAATGCCACTTAAACCGGCCAGGAAAGAAAAGGATACGTTCAGTTGAAGGTATCTTAGCTTTGTTTAGTTATATTTTGACTTTTGGACTATTTTAGTTCATGGGAGTTTCGACGACTCATCGCATTAATTTGTCCATGTGAATATTAATATATATTCATTCAGTGACACATACTACGTCTGGGCCACCTGTGGCCCCTGGGCGCCGACTCTCACCGGACCATTTCCAAACGGTCAAGCGAATGCTGGTTCCTGATTGGGCACAAAAAATGCTTTGTATTATTGTGCCCAATCGGCGAACAGCATCTCCTGAGTTCTATTCAAGAGTTCGTACACGACGGCTATTGACTCGATCACGGCTTGTCTGGCTCATGCACCAAAGAAACACAGGCAGTCAGGAATCTTTCAGTTTGATATAAACGCTACAAATCAAAATACTGGTAGTCTTTACACTAGAGCCTAAATAAGCTAAGAAATATTTCAAGACAAGTAAATTTTAAATTCTTCAGGTAAAAGAAAGCTTCACACACAACCTATATTTTTCACTTCAGGTTTTCCCACGCAACGTAATTAAGATTGATTGACATGCTTCGCCTTTCTCCAAGCTTGGAAACCGCACGTTCGCAAAGTCGGCTTTAATGAGCAGATGCAAAGTAAAGTTACTTGAGATTTTGCCTAGGCCTTTACACACGCATTTTTGGTCACGTAAAACTTAGCAGCTCTTAAGTCTTACTTACCAACCTAGTGTAAAGACAACCACTGTCTACGCGAAAACTAAAGACGCTTTTCCAAAAATACAAGCTTGAGCTTACAACTGACAGGTTGCATCGATCACGCCTTCGTAAATATTAGGGAGTTTTATATGTCACGACAGCTGACAACCAGGAAAACGTCGCATGAAGAGTGAACTCACATTTTTTCAGTCTCTATCGTGATTATTCCAACTCACTTACTTTGTCAAATGCAAGCGAACTCTTCTGGAGCTGAATTTCTATCAACCATATCCAAGTTCATGAAGAGAAAGAAAATTTTGTCATTGCTTGTTTACGTCCTTCACAAAACGTGAAATTAGGCATTTTCACGTGGTAGTTGTGCAGTGACGGCAAAAAAATACACAAAAAAGCGTGATGCATGTGCAAAGTTGTTGTTTTGCCTTGTCAAGCTATTGCTTTTTTGACTTTCTCGTCGCCGCTTCCTCTTAAACTTCCTATTATTTACGATGCATTGGTAGTCTTAACACTAGAGCCTAAATAAGCTAAGAAATATTTCAAGACAAGTAAATTTTAATTACTTCAAGTAAAATAAAGCTTTTCACACAGCCGATTCTTTTTTACTTCAGGTTAACTTAAGGCTATTTTCCCACGCAACATAATTACGCTTGATTGACGTGTTTCGCCTTTCTCAAACCTCAAGAAACCGCAAGTCAGTTAAGTCGGTTTTAAGGATGGTTTTCAAGTCGCTTGAAACTTTCTTGAATCGTTTCAACTTTCCGACTTAAATGAGATGCAAAGTAAAGTTACTTGAGATTTTACTTAGGCCTTCACACAAGAATTTTTGGTAAGTAAACTTGACTTAGCAGCTCTTAAGTGTTACTTAACAGCCTAGTGTAAAGACAGCCATTGTGATCCGTCAGAAACAGAATTTTCTCAGTGCAAATTTAATTGCTCCCGCTGATAGCATCCGAAACGTTTTTCGACTCATCGGTAGCTCCTTCGTTTCTGGTTAGGAAAGCTTGCTGAACGAACCGGGCAACTGTGGCGAGATAATAGCCGTCGTGTACGAACTCACGAAAAGAAATCAGGAGATGCTGTTCGCCGATTGGGCACAATAATACAAAGCATTTTTTGTGCCCAATCAGGAACCAGCATTCTCTTGACCGTTTGGAAATGGTCCGGTGAGAGTCGGTACCCAGGGGCTCTTCCGCCCATGCTTGAAAACTTTCGTCGCGCCTTTTAACCCAGCCTGACTGACTGCCCCTGGGTCTCCGAGGATGGAATCAACAGTGCCCAAAAATGTTTTTCTTGATTTCGATACACTAGCCCTAGTACTTAACAGGGATAGTGACCAAGACTCCAGATAACGTCAGACTTTTGAAAAAAGCTCATTTCAAAACCAGGATAAGCGCGCATTTTTTTCAAGGACGCTTTACGTGGTATTTTCAAAACATCATAACTCCTTTTTTAAGTCCGAATTTAAACATGTTGCCTTTTTTGACAAAAGGAAGCATGAATTAAAATCATACTTTTGTTTTATGCTATTTGGATACGTGTGAAATTTTTGCGAGCCTTAAACAAAACGCTTAAATTTGACCTTCAAAAAGACGATCATGACAGCTTTGGACCGTCCAGGCGAATCGCCGCCCAGTTTTTTTTAAAAAAGCACTATGAGCCAAACAAATCCGATTTTTGTTAATGAAATGGGCTAATTATGTCGCAGAAAAAATGAAGCAATTCTGTTCCCGCCGAAATTCGAGTGGTCGGTTCTTACACGGACCACCTCTTAAAGATTCCCCGTTTTAAAGATTCCTCCTTTCGTTCCTTGTTATAAAGATAGCCGCTGTGTTTATGTATAAGGCTGTTATACATAGATATATAATTTTACGTGGGATGGTTTTGGAGAAGTATTAAACGTAATAAAAATTGTAAACGAAAATTTTGTTCAGTAAGGACTTTGTTTACAAATGTAACGCTTCTCCTCATGTCACACATTATCGGTGTTATAAACTGTTCATTGTAAAATAAAGCTTACTGTAAAAAACCCACTGTTGCTCATGGTGTAAAGGCTGATAGGCTGTCCTCAGTCCGTTGGAAAGATATTCTTGACGTAAATTGTACAGATCGTCTGTGTAACTGTTGCTGCCTATCGTTGTATCGAAGAAGGTAATTTTACTGTAAACTGTAAGCGTTGCCTGATCTCCCCATCGCTTTTTAAAGCGTCGGCAGTCGGTGTTCTCTGTCTTCAACGGCTACATTTGCAGTGTAATTGTAGTAATTTGTCGCTGCCTCTGTACATGTTTGTTAGACCAGTGGAAACATTTGAGTGACATTCCTTTTCCTAAACTTGGAAAAAGGAGTAAAATCGATGTTCTTATTGGTTCAGATTATTACAACCTGCTGTAACTGTACGTCTGAGGGACATGGAGCAAGTAACACTGGTTACCTGAACATCTATCGCGTACAGCGGTCAGAGTGTAGTGATGGAGATCTGAACTATCTGCTGAAACAATTTTGGAACCTTGAGGCTACTGGGATCACACTGCAGGTGGAGCAACCACTTTCCCCTGAAGAGAAACTAGCCTTTGATAGAGTGAACGGGTCAATCAGGTTTGATGGTGAGAGATATGAAACTGCTGTGCCTTGGAAATTCGAAAGACCAGAATTACCGCCAAACCAGATGTCAGAGAAGCGCCTTCACAGAGTCGAAAAGAAGTTAATGCAAGATGAAAAGCTGGCACAGGCTTACCAATCAGTGGTTGAAGACTACTTACGTAAAGGATATATCCAAGAAGTCCCAGTGGATGAGCCAAAACCACCATCAGAATGGTTCATTCCACATTTCCCTGTGATAAGGCCAGAGAAGGCCACAACCAAAGTTCGGCTTTTTTTCGACGGATGAGCTCTGCAAGACCCCGCGAAACGGAAAGAATTTGAACAGTGTATCACTACTAGGTCCTATTAAAGCTAAGTTGCAAAGGTACATTGTAGACGTTTTAGTTAAATTTTCAAAGGAGCCAGTTGCCTAGGCTGGCGATGTGAGCCAAATGTATCACCTGATACTTCTCAGACCAGTGGACAGGCCCCTTCATAGATTCTTGTATAGGAACTTGGGCAGCGGGGATATACCAAAGGTTAAGGGGTTAAGAGGGTTTTTTTGGCTGGGTGTTCTGGCCATTTTGGTTTAAGTTTTCTTTGCAAAATTATGGCAGGCTTTTACAGGGGACCTAATCATTTGGAGTTTGTTTTGGTCAAGGACACTGGTACATAGATTATTCTGTGCCACCAGTGGACAGGCCCCTTCATAGATTCTTGTATAGGAACTTGGGCAGCGGGGATATACCAAAGGTTTAGGAGTTTAAGAGGTTTATTTTGGCTGGTGTTACTGCCCATTTTGTGTCACGTTTTCTTGGCAACATCATGCCAGACTTTACAAGGAGACTTATCCATTGGGAGTTGGTGTAGTTCAAGAACACTGTTACATAGATGATCTGATGCCATCCACACCTACGGTGGATGAGGAGAAAGAAACAAGAAAGCAGCCTACCGAATTGCGCGACTTGGTTGGTTTTCACATCCGGAAATGGATCTGGAATGAGGAATGAGGAATGTAATCAGGTCCAAGTTGTTAATGCAAAAGGCTTGGCTGGAAGCACGGGATTGGGATGAACTGTTGCCGTCACATCATCGGCGAGAATGGACAGAGTGGTTTCGAGAATTGGAAGCCCTTGAACTTGTAAAAATCCCAAGGTGCTTGGAAGAGACAAGTCCTAAGGTGGAAGAACAGAGCATTCATACATTCAGTGACGCGTCAGAGAATGCATATACAGCTATAGTCCCCGTAGACCTTGGAACAAGAGGCCTGACAGTAAAAGAATTAGCACACTCCGAGTTATGGTGGAATGGGCCCGAATTTCTAAAGAGGTCAAAACAAGACTGGCCAGAGTGCAAGTTTGACATGCCAACTTCAACATAGAACCTTGAAATTAAAGAAACAAAAGAAACAGGAGCGCAGGACGCTACCAGTTACCAAATAATTGAAGAAAGTGAAGAAATGGCTAGTGTCGAAGAGGTGTGGCGATTGGACCCCTTAAGATACTCGAAATGGTATCGAGTCAAAACGAAAGGAGAACTGGAAATTGGGTTTTCTTTAGTTCGTGTGACAGCGTGGGTGCGCTGATTTACAGAAGGGGACCAGCTGAGCAAGAGAGAAGGGTGAACTGAAGCCATTGGAGCTTCAAAGCGCTGAAGAATTTATCACTCGGGAGGTTCAGTCTGAAGTGTGCTCAGCAGAGATAGAGCCATAGAGAAGGAGCAAGGAAATACAAGGAGGAAGTACATTGGCACCGTTCAATCCAGTATTATATTAGTTAATGGCATTTCGAAGTCCAACACCAGACTCCGACATGCGGACGATCTCCCTTACAATGTTAAGTGTCCAGTCATACTGCCTAAGAGGAATCACGTCACACGATTGATCATTAAGTACTACCACGAACTAAAGGATCATCAGATGGGGCTCAACTATACGATTAATCATGTACGGGAGAAATACTTAGAGGTCCATGTTAGCAAACAAGTGAAAAGAGTCATCATGAGACAATGTTTTGAGTGCGCGAGACGATTTCGATCAAAGCCAGCTCACCAGCAAATGGCGCTGTTACCCAAGATTAGACTGCAGCAAAGCTCCAGACCTTTCGAGAGCTGTACAGTTGACTTCGGAGGACCTTTCTTAACTAAGCAAGGACGTGGAAGAGTGCGAACTAAGCTTTATTTGTGTTTTTTTCTCTGTTTGAAGACCCTTGGTGCCACTTAGAGATGGTGTCGTCTTTGGACACCGATGCATTTCTTAACGCCTTTGTCAGAATGACTGCGCGGAGAGGATGGTCGCAGCAAATGTTAATCGATGGCGGAACGAAGTTAGTAAGCGCATCGAGGGAACTACAAGGCCTGGTCCCTGCTATGGACCAAGACAACATACAACGGATGACCTCCAATAAGGGAGTGAGTTGGAAATGGAATCAACCTGCTGCGCCACATTTTGGTGGAGTCTTTGAATCTATCATCAAGTAAGCGAAGCGAGCTATTTTTGCGGTACTCGGTGATGCAGAAGTTAATGATGAGGATTTGGAGACAATCTTCATTGGGCAGGGAAGAAATTCTGCTGATTCGTGACCTTTAACAGCTGTGAGTGACGACCCTGACGACGACCGCGTCTTTACTCCAAACCCCCGGCTTTCCGACTGGACAGATGGGAGGCGATTTTGTACCGGAGAGCGTCGGCATCGAGCCATTTAACGCCAACAAGTAACAGGGGCACCCAGCGGCAATTTTCGGGAAAATATCTGTTCGGAAGACGATTTGAGATCTAGAATTTTCGGAGCATTTGTTGGAAAATTTCTTGCTTGCCTGCCTCTCCTATGATTTTCGAACATCTACAAAATTGTATAATTACTCATTTTTAACGGATTTTGACCCTAAAAAAGGCCACCTAGAATTTTCGGGAGCCTTTTCCTGGCTGAAATTTTCGAGAAGGTAAGTTTTTATTCCTATAATTTTCGGATCACTAGATTTTCAGCTAGGAAATCCGAACAGATGAAAAGTTTTTAGGGGATAAAAATATGCCTATATCTACCGTTTGAATACTAAAATACGTTCAACAATGCTATGTTAAGTGGTTTTGAACTATATCCTCGTTGGGTGCCCCTGAAGTAACAACTTTATTGACTTTATCTTCGACTTGAAGATTTCAGTACCAAAACAGTCAATACAATAACAAATGAAATGAAGTCAAATAAAAGTTAAGTAAGAAAGAAAGGAACAACAACTATATATTGAATATTATCATAAAAGAAAAATTACTTGGCTATGTACGGCTTCTACGCTACTCGTATGGTTAGAAAGTTTAATTAGAGTTCGGATTTACAACAATTTAGAATATTTTCAATATAAGAAGCACTAAGATTTATGATGTTTTCGCACATAAACATGATATATAAAAATAAGCAGGTAACAAGTGGCAAGAAATCCGCATTTTGGTTACTGCCACTCTTGTCTTAACGTTCTTTATTAAATCAAGATAAGATTCAATCTGACTTCGTTTTTCAGTTCACTATACAGACTTAATTTATTTCCAACTGAGGAGTCGAATTTATCCTTGTTGGAGAAGTTGCGGGTTGGAAATGTTGTCGGTGTTATTGATCTCGGGAATGTTGGGCGCATCGAGCAGACGTACCCCGGCCCTGACGGCGCCTTGTGCGAGTGGTGGACGTACGGGTTAATGGCAAGACCCTTACAGTGTAAGCGAAGCGTAATCAGATTAATGTGTAACAAGGACACTTCGAAGAACTATAATCTTTAAGCAAAAGGATGTATTTCAATTAAAATGTATGCGAATTACGTTACACCAGGATATATTCCGGTGACTATAACATGTGACTTTGCTGGACTCGGACTTTTTTTTCGGAACTTGTACAGGTAGCCCAAGCTTGAAATATGAGCATCGGCGAAAACCGTTTACATGAAAAGCCGGTGGACCACACAGGAGACTCTATTATGGCAACGGTGTACTCAAAACACCGCTCTAATAAAAGACAATGTGCTTGCTCGCAGGCTAGATATCTCTTATAGCTTCTCATGGACGGACATATCGAACAGGTAAAATTTGGCGCCAAAAGAGTTCCTTTGTTTACATCTCTGGCTTTTTTTCACATTTTACGTAAGGTAAGCTGTTTTTTATTGAAATCCTTTCATTTTCGTCGGTTACAGAAACGATAGGTTTTTTTCCCATACAAATCCTTATATTTCGAATGTTACACAACAATGCCAATTTTTACGATGCTCATATTTCGAGCTTGGGCTACCCGTGGAACTTGACTGGGGATTCGTCGAGATAGTTTTTGGCTTTAATCGTTACTGATTTGGAATAGAATCAACAAGTACCATGACAACTTCCAGTCCGTTGCCAGCAAAAACCAGTTGGATCAATGGACTTCGGCAACATCGCCAAGCGCAGGCCTTACTGACACTGAGTACCCGTCAAAACGGAATATTAATTACCAGGGCACCGACACTGTAGTGTAGATGGTAAAGTTGGCCTTCAAATGCCCACTGCGACGATCAGTATCTTCATTTTAAATTTGTGTTTCCGCAGTTCACGTCATCTTCAAGTATTTTTACGTTAAAAACAAACTTAAATTTACGCGGTTCATTTCACTTTATGGCTTTCCGCGCAAGTGCCATAGCCTTTATCCGTTTACAACCGGTCATCCTTCCTTCTGAAGACATCTCAACGATGATTGTTTGCGACAAGGGCGTCACCGCTTCACTTAGACTTTATATGTGGTTAAGGTGACGTATTGTAAGCTAATAAGTTTGACATGGCTTTTTGCATTTATTCAAAGTAGACAGACTGCAAATCAACTTAGTTGCTAAAAATAAATATATCTATGTGTCGCAACTGTTCATCAGTAGAATGCCTAAAATGCGTGCAATTCCACAATTGGTTTCGGCTATACCAATTGCAGAACATTTTAGGAAGAGCTATATTGCATGACACACTCAGGGTAGAAAATTTTTTCGGGAAAGGTCAGAAATATTTCAACTTTCGAAGCCCTGCTTTTAAGGAAAAACAAGTATGCCTTGCATTTACACCACCCGGCACCATGTCTGTAAAATATGTATTTTAAACCATTATATCCTTTTTTTGTCAGCTATAGTTGACAAGAAGGGAGCCACAGGACCAAAGCCTCAAGTGTTTAAGGACCAGTTGGCATTTCTTTTTGCCAGCAGCGGGATAATTGCTAATTATCATAACATAAATTAATTTGGAGTACCAGTGTCGTCTTAATGTCACACGATAAATTTTCTAATTTTATACTAGTATGAAAATAGGCAAGTTGCGTTAGATCCCTTTTATCTAGATATGTCCTCTGTGAAGATCTTTATTCCTAAAAACTGTAAAGCCTCTGGCGCTACTTCAGCTATCATTTATGGCACTTATCAGCATGAGAAATATACATGTCTAGAATGTACTTTGTAGTTTATTGCCCCTGGCGATACAACCACCGCAAACGCTGATATTGCAGCACAGGTGACCCAAGCGTAATATGAGAGTTTGTATGGGAAAACTAGAGTTTGAAACTTAGATGAAATAAATGAAGTAAAAGCGATAAAAGTTATTAATAAAGTGTAAATATTGTTACCTGGAGTCTTTGTCTTTGTTTTTACGAAGTTTCAACGCGATTTGAGTACTTTTACATCATCTGGCCTGACAGTGTAATAATAAGAGACATGTTATTATTACACTGTCATGTCAGATGATGTAGAAGTACTCAAATCGCGTTGAAACTTCGTAAAAACAAAGACAACGACTCCAGGTAACAATATTTACACTTTATTGATAACTTTTATCGCTTTCACTTCATTTATTTCATCTAAGTTTCAAACTCTATTTTTCCCGTACAAACTCTCAAATTACGCTTGGGCCACCTGTGATTGCAGCAGCAAACACGTTGGCAAAACGAAAAGTCATGATGACGTACGAAGGCCCACGAAGCGTAACGATATTCAGTTAAACGATCATGACGCGCGCGCCTGCATGATGTTTTGAAATGTTACACCATCAGAGTGTTTCCATTCTTAGGATTTTTCCCACGACTTTTGTCACCATGGTAATCTGTTTAGTAACTTTTCCCTTTCCTTTGGACGTTGTTTTGTCCGTGTGAGCCATCCGCGACGAGGGAAATGAAGCAGAATGTTTGGAAGCGAGTGGATATTCAGGATTATTCAATGTACTGTCTCACAATAGGGTCAATCGAACGCACTCAAAACATTTTCCACAAGTCTCTAAGGGACTGTACAATAATTATCAGGAGGGGGGGGCCTAAACCCAGAGGGGGGGGGGCGCATTACATAAAATAGCTGCCAAGATAGGGGGGCTCAAAGTAAAATCACTCATTTGACGGAGGGGGGGGGGGGCCTTAAGTTTTATTTGTAATGTAAATAAAATTAAACGCAATAAAAGATTCTCATTGGAGGCATCATGATAGACTGTAACAAATATCAACACGAACAGCTGTTAAACGATTATTGAAAATATTCCATCAAAATGAAAAGCAAATTCACAACTGATCAATTTTAACCCGTCTTTTAATTAATTGAGCTGATCCTATGTAAAGCAAAAATCATGAACTTGTTTTTCAGCTTCCCCCATAAAACAATGGGAATCAAACAGATCTCGTAGACAAGCTTTGTCGGTTTTTGATGTGACAAAAAGTAACGTTTCTTCATCGACTGAATCGATTTGCAGAATTCCATATATATGTGGCTCATAACAAAGTTCAACAGGCTCTTCTCCCAAGGATCTAAATATAATGCAAGCCCTTTTTCGTCTGTTATTTGAAGCGTTCAATCTCCTGTTCTTTGATTTTTTTCTCTGCTCCTTTCTCTTTCTGGCTTCAGAAATTTTAGATTTTGAGCCAATGTGGTAAGCAGCCCGGTACTTAGCAAATGCTTTGTCTAAATCTTCAATCAAGCGATCAACATCCTTCTCGATACTGGATGTTACATAATAACGTTTGTCATTATTGAAGCTGTCATGGCAGCTCAGTCCAGTTTTGAGTTTTTTTTGGAGGGGGGGTACTGTCTAAGTTTTTTCTAGATAACTCTAGTTTTTCAACGCCCCCCTCCTGATAATTATTGCACAGTCCCTAAAGTGTACGTCACAAGTTTGAGTTTTAAAAAATGTGAAAAATGCCAGAGATGTAAACAAGGGGACTCTTTTGGCGCCAAATTTTACCTGTTCGATATGTCCGTCCATGAGAAGCTATAAGAGATATCTAGCCTGCGAGCAAGCATATTGGAGTACACCCGTTGCCATAATAGTTTCGGTGGCACAGGACGGTATATATTTTTGTTCTTTCGTATCTCATAAGATTACCAAAAACTTTTAGTTTTAAAAATACTTAATTGATCTTAATTATAAATGCGTTTCATACTACAAAGATTATCACATCTCAAATGTATATCGTTTGTTCAGTCATACGTGCTTAGGTACTGAGCCCTATACATGAATACGAAGCTAATTTGCCATTTGAAGTTTCTTCGTTTATCTTGTTGTTCATACTTCGTCGGACGCTATCAAATAAAAGCAGGTTGATCAATAGCCGGCCACGAATGTCGTTCTGGTTGATCGCCACTGGACTAGATAAATTAGAAATGACCGAAAATAAATACTATTAGGAGGTTCATGCCAGACATAACATGCCCTATATCTCTGACCGATCTCTCTAGCCAAGCATGGTCATGTACATAATATGTACACGGAAAAAACTAGAACTTTGACTAATGTACATTTTAATAAGTTTCCCAAAGAGTCATTGACGAATTAAATATTGGCAAGGATACCGTGTGTGCAGTACATACTGATTAAGTCACGAGTGTTTCACGAGTATTTTCCGGCAAATTATAATTAAAAAGGTATTTTCTAAGAGAATGTGACTTCGAACAGGAGTCTTGTTGAAAATACAAGCGAAAAATTTAGACTTTTGTTCTAAAAAAACTTTTTTTAGTTTATATCCTCAACTATTTTATAGTCTTGTGACTAGAACGAATCGTTGCCAATATCACTGAAATGAACCCACGTGACGAATGAAATTTCCCTTCAGCAGCGGATGAAAGCGAAATCACGTTAAGGTGATGCTACTCGGGACGATTTGCAACGAAGATTTTTAGCGCAACACAGCGTTGTAATGTTGGAACAACGTTGGAACCATTCGAAACAATGTCGCAAGAATGTTGCAACGCTGTGTTGCGCTAAAAATCGTCCTTGCGAATCGTCTTCTCGGTTGGCGAGAAGTGCTGAAAAGACAGAGGGAGGGGAGGGAAAGGTAATAACCCGGGTGAAGAATCTTTGAATGGAGGACAAACTGCAATGGAAATGGACAGATAGAAGATAGAGGACACGGCGGTGAGGAACAGATCAGCTCACTCAGCGAGTTGATGTTGTTGTTGCTTTGTTCGCTCCAACAGGGAATACTTGTAGCACTGCTAGGAATGCCAAGAGGAGGCTGCAACGGAAACAGTTTTCTAATCCGGCAAATGAGTAAAATTATAACACAGTGAGTAACAATAACCCTCGTTAAAAGTCATTTCCGACACCGACAGAAACTCTAGACTCAGAAACTTAAACTTATCACCTTTTTGTGTTGCTTTAAACGGCATCATGATTTTTTCTTCTCAAAATTTCTAAGGAGTCTAGCTTCCCCTGCTTACCCACCTGTCCCACGCAACATGGAGCAGGTGTGAAGGGGTATTGCGTAATTTTCCCGCCATGCATACGAGCATGCGTTAGTTTTGTCAACAAAACATTGTGTGGTTCATTCACTCATCCGTTTAGCTGGGCGTTTATTCCAAAGTCCGCACACGCTGTTTCCAAGTAGGAACTGAATGACTTAAATCCTGAAACTTATTTCTAGTTTTTCGAAACAAGAACCTGTGAAGCAGAAACAGTGTTCTTGGTCAAGCTGATAAACGAAAAATGCGCCTTGTTCCTAACGCTGTGGTGTTGTGGTGCGTGGCAGTATACGTAGTATCTGCGACTTCTGCCGCTGCTGGTAAGTGAAAAGAGTTGAGAACCACGTGTTTTGACAACAACGTTTGCGAAGTCGTTTAGAATTAACTTCTTCTGCTATCAGTAAAGCATTAATTTTGTATTAATTATGCATACACCTAATTGTTCAAAGGCAGGGCAGCCTTAGGAATATTAATTTTGGAGTTTGACTAATAGTCGTCAGGTAGCGATTAGTTTAGAGACAATAATATTTATAATTCAAACAATAGATGTGTGAGACGAAATGAGTTAAAGTGGAGCTGACAAAAAGGCTCAATTCACATATCATGCGTGTCGCTTCGCTCTCCTTGTTCACTCTTGTTCAAACTCCTGCTTTGAAAACTCTCTCCTTACCGCAAAAGCCTGTCACACTTTGAACTTAAGTCGATTTATTACGTCGAGTTGCAGACGAGTTGAAGGTACAAGGTTTGAAGTCAGTTTTGGGGTTCTTGTCAGTCTCTTTATCTGTCGACATTGCTGAAGCGTTCTGTAGACTTACGTCGGAAAAAAGTATTAGTCCAAAGCTTGTAAATATTGATCCACTTTCCTATGTTAAGGCTAGCTAAAGCATATTTTCTTTCACAAGGATCGGGATTCCGAAAGTTATTAGCCTAGTTAAGAAAATTCTGTGGACCGCCTACCAATAAGCCCTCTGGTTCTTTGTAATTAGTTAGCCCCTATATCTATTCTATTTGTAGCCTGCCTGGCAAGCGTTGGAAAAAGAACGGAAAGGGGGATTTCAGGCGCTCTCGAGAACATTGCACGACAGAGGAAGAAAGGTAATCCTTTGCTTCCTTCCTCGCTTGCCGTAATTTGTACTTATTGATGTCAGTATAACGTGTCTTAAATATGGGTTATTGTAATTTTAGGAACAGAGTGACCGAAATGTTTCCATCTTACGAGTTTTGGTTGGGTGCAGTGTTTGCAGGAATTATCGCTGTTTTGATTGTGAAGATGTGTGAGAATAAAAGAGCCAAGGGGAAGGGCCCAAAAAAGATCCCAGAGGAAAATGACGAGAGATATAATTAAGGTAAGTTTTTGTTTTTTCCTTTTTTGTTTTGTTTTTCTTGCGTGGAGGAATGCATGGCTGATATAGCAACTCTTCTTCAATGCAGGCAATAAGAGTTTTTAAATGGTGGCTAACAGCATCATTGCACTTGAAGATTGCTAGTCTCTCTTTCGAATGCTCCTTGAATTTCGTCCAATTTTCAGGCCTGATGATGAATTTCACACTTCAAGGAAATATTTCCTAGTGGTTAGACACGCCGCGCAGCTAAAAAGTGTACCATAATTTTGCCTGTGTCATTATTTCACAAAGTTAGGATGTAAACAATGAAATTAAAGGCAAACGGCAAATACTAAATCAAAAGCACAGACTGTATCGTTGTAATAGTAATAGTTGAGAAAATAGTGACATGGGAGAGAAATTAAAGGCCGAATATCCCATGGATAATCATCCACTGGGGACCGGAGGGCGATTCGCTTGTAAGCGTACTACAATGCAAATTTGAAGTAATTATCTAAAACGAGTGCGAGTTAGGGCTTGTTTTGAACATGGTGCTCTTTTAGCATCACTTTTTAACTTCCGTTAACATTATATTTTCGATTCGAATCCACTAAAAGCCAGGCTTCTTGGTCCACAGTAGTCCGCGCGAAGTCCTCTTGTTGACTTGTTCACGTTTCAATATTGCGATTTTCAGCCGTTTTTCTTGTCTTTGAAAGTCATTAATCAGGGGCACCCAACGTCAATTTTTGGAAAATTTCTGTTGGGAAGAAAGATGTGAGATCTAGAACTTTCGGAACATTTGTTGTAAAATTTCTTGCTTGCCTGCCTCTCCTTTTCGAACATCTAAAAAATGGGATAATTACCAGTGTCCCATTTTTAACGGATTTTTACCCTAAAAAGGTCACCCAGAATTTTCGGGAGCCTTTTTTCTGGCTAAAATTTTCGAAAAGGTAAGTTTTGATTCCTATAATTTTCGGATCACTAGACTTTCAGCTAGGAAATCCAAACAGATGAAAAATTTTTAGGGGATAAAAATATGCCTATATCTACCGTTTAAACATTAAAATACGTTATGCTATGTTCAAGTGGTTTTTTAAAAACGATATTCTCGTTGGGTGCCCCTGATAAATGCAGTTTAATTTGAAGTTCTCTTTCGACCGCGGTGGTTTTGATTAAAAGTGAAAACGAAGACAAAAATATATTCAGTCGACTTGGAGACATGTGAATTAAGGATACGTAAGCTTACTACTATAAAAATGCAAATCTGCAGTTGTAAAGCTCCCCGTGAGCGGGCTGGCGTTTTACGTATTTCATTGATGGAAAAAGTTGTTGTCAACTCAATATATTGGGTTCCGTAAATCGTGGACTTGTTGTGTCCGGGGCCAGAGGGGAATTTTAAACAATTAAAACGTCATGTTACGTTTTTAACCAAGCGTGATGTCTAGATCGCTGGATATTGACCGAGACGAAAACCGAGGCTAATATTCAGCCATCATGACCGAACAGGCTTACTCAATAAAGGATTTATTATATGGCCGAAAAGAGAACTTTTTCCTCGAAGGACCAACGCGGGAAATCCCGAGCGGGTCCTATCTTGCCTGCTCGGATAGCCAATCAGAACGCAGGATTCGCCCCATCTTGCCCGCTCGCGGATGCAACCGTGTAATAAAAATTAAAATTGTTGTTAACTTTTTAGGCTATGAAAGAGTCAGTAACTCAGACACTATGCCTAGAATGGACGTTTCGATGTTTCAACATATGTTTTCTTTTCCACAGATTCAAGAAATCCAGCACAGCTGAATCATGAGCCAACTGCCATAAAATAAGTTTTCCATGACATGTAAACCTTCACGGACTGAAATGTATCAGTATCTGATACATGCAACACAAAGATACCACAGTCCTTTGCATGCTTGTAGCTCATACTGCAAAGTGATAACCCATGCACTTAGCTATGACGATGGAGATAGATCAGATTAGATAGATAGTTTATTAACAAACAAAACAAAATATAAGATACATTAGAACCCCGGAAACTCGAACTATGAAGGGAAACGAAAAACAGTTCGATTTTTTTTAGGTTTGAGTTATCGGCATCGATTGAATATTCAATGTGCCATGTTCAGTAATAATCGATAGTTACTTATCTTTTAGCACTTCAGTGATCTTCTTTGTTTATTGTAGTGCAAATTTAAATTCGGATCACTAGACTTTCAGCTAGGAAATCCGAACAGATGAAAAATTTTTAGGGGATAAAAATATGCCTATATCTACCGTTTAAATACTAAAATACGTTATGCTATGTTTAAGTGGTTTTGAACGATATTCTCGTTGGGAGCCCCTGATAAATGCAATTTAATTTTCTTTCACCGCTGTGGTTTTGATTAAGAGTGAAAACGAAGACAAAAATATATTCAGTCGACTTGGAGACATGTGAGTTAAGGATACGTAAGCTTACTACTATAAAAATGCAAATATGCAGTTGTAAAGCCCCCCGTGAGCGGGCTGACGTTTTACGTATTTCATTGATGGAAAAATTTGTTGTCAACTCAATATATTGGGTTCCTTAAATCGTGGACTCGTTGTGTCCGGGGCCAGAGGGGAATTTAAAACAATTAAAACAATATGTTTACGTTATTGACCAAGCGTGATGTCAAGATCGCTGGATATCCGCCAAAATCGTTTTTGCATTTTTATTGACCGAGACGAAAACCGAGGCTAATATTCAGCCATCATGACCGAACAGGCTTACTCAATTAAGGATTTATTACATGGCTGAAAAGAGAACTTTTTCCTCGAAGGACCAACGCGGGAAATCCCGAGCGGGTCCTATCTTGCCTGCTCGGGTAGCCAATCAGAACGCAGGATTCGCCCCATCTTGCCCGCTCGCGGATTCAGCCGTGTAATGAAAACTAAAATTGTTGTTAACTTTTCAGGCTATGAAAGAGTCAGTAACTCAGACACTATGCCTAGAATGAACGTTTCGATGTTTCAACATATGTTTTCTTTTCCACAGATTCAAGAAATCCAGCACAGCTGAATCATGAGCCAACTGCCATAGAATAAGTTTTCCATGACATGTAAACCTTCACGGACTGAAATGTATCAGTATCTGATACATGCAACACAAAGATACCACGGTCCTTTGTATGCTTGCAGCTCACACTGCAAAGTGATAACCCATGCACTTAGCTATGACGATGGAGATAGATCAGATTAGGTAGATGGTTTATTAACAAATAAAACAAAATATAAGATACATTATAACCCCGGAAACTCGAACTATGAAGGGAAACGAAAAACAGTTCGATTTTTTTGAGGTTTGAGTTATCGGCATCGATTGAATATTCAATGTGCCATGTTCAGTAATAATCGATAGTTACTTATCTTTTAGCACTTCAGTGATCTTCTTTGTTTATTGTAGTGCAAATTTAACTTACAGATGAACCTTCTTTAAGTGGCCACCCTCTATTAAGCGGCCAGTAATCAAAGTCCCGAAATAATTGCAGAAAAGAATGGTGAATTACCTTGCTATAGGAAATTAGCGATGCACGTTGACAACGCGAAGAAAATTTACGTTATACAAAATTAAGGCGAATTTTCCAAAAGTTAGGTTTACATACATCAAAGTAACGCGAATTGTTTCGAAAACAACTTGATGTGCGCCTAATTTTATTTTACGCGAATTTGCTGCAATACAAACTTCTCAAGACTTTTTTGTGACCGTGCAGTGGAAGGATAAACGGGTCATGGAAATTTTAAGAAGAAAGACTGAAGAAGTTAAATATCCCCTTGGGAAAACGGATCAATACGAAGACCAATCAAAAGACATTTTGAACTCAATTCTTAAAGATGAACCGTCAGATAGTGACTCCGAGGCGTTGATAGAGGAACTATGAGCAGACGAGGTTTTGTCATTGAAATAAAGGTGCTGTAAATAAAAATGATGTAAAATAGTGTAATTTAAATTAACATCGAGAGGACGTAAATTAAGATGCATCATAATTAACGCGATTTTTTTAAAATCGTTGTAATAAAGTGCATCGTTAATTTCCTATAATAAGGTAAACCTCCATTAACCAGCCACCTCTATGAAGCGGCCGTCAAGCGCTTGATACACTTAGTTCGGCTTTATTTTCAGAGTATGATGAAGGAAAATTAAGTCCGAGATAGTAGGTGATGACCGAATGTGGACCAGTAATGCTGCTTTTGTCGCATGTTTTTCTCTAAATAAAGTGGTGTTCTGTCAATTTAATAGTTTCGTTATACTGAGGCGTGAAAAGCTATTTCCATTTTTTGCAACGGCCTTTAAACATAATCTTTATCTAATTACATTTATTAGCTTTTGCAGCAATTAGTGTTGATTAACGTAAGTTTTGGGGAAAAAAAGCTGGATTCGGGACTGGCGATGATGAATACAGCTGCGGGATGCGAGATCAACGAGAAAAAGGATGGCATCCGAGTGGAATTACAAAAAGCAGAATTCGAGTTTCATGGTAAATTTCAGTGAAATTTTGATCAAGGGAAAGGCAAATTAGTTCGAGTCAGCTGGGAATTCGAGTTATCCGAGTTCGAGTAGTAAAAATGAGTGAAAATTAGGTTGCCTACCAAAGCAAATTGGACTTAGTTTGAGTCCGAGTGGTTCTACTGTATACCAAAAATCTAACAGTTTTAAATATCAAGTAACATATCACATAACTAAATATTAAATTCATTGAAAATTTGGGATACAAGGCAAGAATGATCGAAACATTAGGGAGCTAAAAAATTACGGGGCGACGGCAACGAGAACTACAAAAATCAAGTGGATTAGATATTAAAGCATAACAAAACTTTGC
This sequence comes from Porites evermanni, assembly GCA_942486025.1. NCBI lineage: Eukaryota > Metazoa > Cnidaria > Anthozoa > Scleractinia > Poritidae > Porites > Porites evermanni. Next base: position 26,173 of record CALNXI010003942.1, read on the forward strand.
ACGTGCATCATACTTTTTTTGTACATTTCATTGTCGTTGCTGCATGACCATGACCTGAAACTGCCTGGTAAGTTTACGTTTTTTTTCCGGACTGATAATATGAAGAGTCCTCTTCGTAACCCTCTCAATGTTCTCCTGAAGATATTTAGGTAACACATGATGAAAAACCGGTGAACAGTATTCAAGGATGGACCTAACACACGTACAATAAAAATTCACAATATCCTTTGGTGGAATGTGGGCTCTACAGAGTAAGATCAGAAAGTACGCGTGTTTGTTTGCTTTCTCCATGACCTTTCAATATGAGGGTTCCAGCTAAGATCACTTGATGTAGTAAAATCTTAGAATAAACAATAGCGGAAATATCTGACCTGCAGACCGACCCACAGACGATCGAGACTGAAACCGCTTATTGTCAAAGTCATTGATCATAGCTTGTGAAATAGACAAAAACTCATTCTATCGGCACTTGTTACTCAGTATTAAAATAGTGTCCTTAAGTTGTCTCTTATTTTTTGTAACAAGACGCTGTGGGAGCGTATATTTAGGCGTTGTCATACTAAATGTATGATTCTTTGAACACGCCTTATTGCAGCCAAACAACTGTCATCATATCTTACCAGAGAAGGTAAATCCTTTACTCCACTTGTTTGTTGAACCACACAGCTTATACAGTATATCCCAATCCACAACAAAAATAGTGTCATTTCGTGACAATGTTTGAAAATATGCACATCTTCAATGCAGACATGCTTGGAACCAAATTGCAACATAGGACAGAAGTAGTTACAGGCCAGAGAGTAAGGTTTATCTCAGCTCGTCTGACACTGACACTTTGAGGAAGATAATGACTGACAGATGTTTTTTCACACCCATCACATTGTACAGTGTATTCCAGTTGCTAACAAGGGCAAGTAAAGTTCCTTAAGTCCAGTATCCACAAGGATTAATAAGAGAGTAACACATTGCATAAACTGCTATAGGGCAGCACTGTTTACAGGAACATTGGTAACTATTAACATTTGATATACTGATATACTACAATGTTCAACATTACTTGAGAAAAGATGAGGTTCAAAGGAGGCAATATGTACACCTTTAAGTTCATATATATCCTCATTCGTATGTAGAGTCTGAAAATATTGTACTAATTTATGCTTGGATAGTATTTCCAACAATACACATGTCCCTTCACTATGACTGTTATGATAAATATCTCTAGCATGAGAATCAAATACATTATATCCCCCAGCCTCAATGCTGTAGATACCAACACAAATAATTGCCACCGTTAAAATGAATGAGTTGTAGTTCAGTGCCAAGAGTGTTTCAAATGCTGTACCCTATGAGTGGCATATACAGTAGTGATACTCCTCAATTCTGCGATCACCATGGATGTTACAAGTATAACTGTCACTGTATTCAAGGTGGAAAAATTGCTCAAACACTGTAACCATTCCTGGCAAAGACCTTAACATTAACATAGATTGTCTGGCAAGCAGTGACAGACTAGAATATAATATAATATATATAATCAACTGAAGTAATCTTTGTTATCTAACTGTAAATTAGAATCGCACAGACTCATTGCGACACATTGTTGTCCAGCATTTTCCCCAAATACTGTAACGTTTCCTTGACAGTATGGAGCATGAATTGTTTTTGTAGCATCTACATAAACTGAAGGACCTGGATTCTTCTCGATATCAGTACAAAGCTTAAATTGGCCAAAATTAACCCGGTGAGTCAGACTGTTGTAAGCACTATAAAATGGATAATTGCGTGTACAGAGGGGCAAATTCTTACTTAAAAGCCTATTTGGATATCTCATTCCACCTAAATCGCCTGTGCTTTGATGCTTAGACGACAGATACACCTTCCCTCGTTTACGAACTAGTTTTGGAGTTGCCCTTGAAGTAAAAACCTCACACTGTTACAGTTACTTCTGTACCTATTTAAGTGTAAACCTTTTCTATTTTTAACGTAACAATTAACTTCAGACGACAATGGTGTGTTTTTCCGAATACCCTTCCATACAAAATGCCTCAACTTCCGTGTTTTCTGTAACAAAGATTTTAATTTCTTTATCGGTAGTTTGCTAGGTGCACGATCGTGTCGAGAAAAATGACTAACCTTATTTAAACCACCTTGCTGCCATCAAAACACTCCAACACAAAACTTGCTGATAATGCAAAATCCCGACGCACAGCATCCTACATGTACCGTACAGAATTAGTTTGGGGTCAATTGTTGACAATCGTCTCTTTCTTCATCGGAACGGATTTTTATCACAGGCAACTCGTTGTGTTCCGCAATGCAAAAATCAAAATCAATATTGTCACACTGATAACCAGCTACACAAATCTTGCGACTCTCAAACTTGTTAAACATTCCTCTGTTCAAACTCTTATCCATTTTACACGTACACTCCTGTCATATTCCGATTTGTCATTGCGTCTATAGGGTTCATGAGTCTTTAATGTCATTAAATGTCTCGATAATTTCCTTTGTTTTTCTTTGAGTTCGCGCGGACCAGTCCATTCCGAAAACACGCAGTGTTATTTTTTAGTGTGGGCCTACCGCGAACAGTGTGTGCATCTGTAAGTTTAACCCGGGATAACATAATTAAACAATATATTAACACGTTACTCGAAACGCCGCGTCAGACGCCAATCATCTTAGCGGACCTCTTAGGAAACGAAAGTTTCCTTCAACGGGTTCAAAAGGTCATTGTTTGTGATTCGTGATTGGTGGATTTCGATCCGTTTTGTGAGTTTCTGTGTTTCAAGGTTCGTTGCTTGTGATCTTATTGTGACCAAAACCCGACGTTAATATTCCAAATATTTTTGATAGGTTTCATCCCAAGACTTCAGACTTCCAAATTTCGATGAGGTAAAAGTACTTAAGATTCAGATTAACTTTTGAGATCGTAAAAGTGCGATAAAGTTCCAAGCTGGCAGAGCCTTCTTTCCCACATGCCTCTTACCTTGTACACGACGTTCGCATGGCAGACATTCGCCTCGCTTCGCTTGTTTACTTGCCTTGTTTACGTTAGCACGTATTGCGTGCCTACTGCACATTTGCGTCAAAACAAGCCGTTTCCATTACTCTATTTGGGCCACGCCTAAATAAAAAATATTCAATGTGCACATTCAATCATGTCTGCTTAATTGTCATTCAATTACTCTATGTCTATTTGTCGTTTAGGTTTGCATACCGTGTGGCACAAAATTTTTGCAATTTTTTCAGCGATCCGCAAAAATAAATTCCCGCATATAAAAATTACAGCAAACACTTTTCCTCCAGAGTAAATATCGTCTAACTTGAATCCGCTACACAAAAATACAGTACGAAGAAATTGTGTCTGTTCACTTCAGTACCACTTGCCTCTTTCATTCAGAAACGAAACGGTATACAATGAAGTTTACGTAAGGTAGGTATTTGAAAATAAGTATTTCTATTGCACGTACTTGACAAAAACGAAAATATTATCAATCTGCCACGAGTGCATTAATCCAGATTTATTCTTTTGTCAGTTTTTATTGGCGTAGCTCAGCCAACTCGGTCAAAGCATTCTGCAAGCACTGTTGTCAGCTACTGGCTCGGGCACTTGCTTAAGGTAATAGGGTCAACTCTTTTCTCATCTATAAACGTTCGCTAAAGCAGACTCGGAAGAGAAGGTGAGTCTCTTTTCCCAGACAACTTTTGTCCATGTAAACG
>CALNXI010003943.1:0-20000 GCA_942486025.1 Porites evermanni
CAATTTATCCCCAACATGTTGTCATTACTGTTAGAATTAAAAACTGGTCTCCTGAAAATTTCGCTATAAAGACAAAGCGTCCCCCAGCATCTTGTTCTCCAAGAACGGTTATTCCATTTCCTCAAACTTTAAACAGCAACCATCAGAGGAGCTTACACTTACAGAGACAAACTGGATGTAAAACTGTGTCTATTTTCAGTTCTTCATGTAATTATATTTGCTATTCCAAGTTATGAGACCGCTTAGGTCTTGCGCGCGTTAGAAAAAACCCATACGTATAACAGTCTTTGAAAGTTTGTAATATATTGTTAATATTGTTACAAAATAAAATGAAGTTTTGACCGTTCGAGAATGGATCTTTTAAAGAGCTTTGTCATGAGAGTTAATTCAAACAATGGGAACCACCACCAAACTGACTGAATTTGGGTGTAACTGCTTAAAACGTGACAGGAAAATCTAAAGAAAACAGCAACCACCAAAGGAGGAAAGGATGGACAAACTTGAAGAAGATTGGACGGGATTGCAACTGTGGATTTTGAAAACTTGTTAGCCTAACAGTTTTTCAAAGTTCATTTTTGTTCTTTGCAAAGTTTGATATACTGCTAGGGAGAGATATTTGTGAGTGGAAATTTCTAAAGTTCGATAATAAAGAAGGACTCGCATTTTAAAGTATAAACTGTCAGACGTCCATGCAAACTAATACCCTACCGTAGTACGTGAGGGGGTGGGGGTGCTTGGTATCCCCTACTAGTGTTTTCTTTTTAACAGTTTCCACTCTTAATAAATAACCTGTTATGTCGTCTACAAGATGATGTAAATATTATGGCTTGAATATACCAATGAGGCTCCTGGGGTTTAGTGTTGTGTTGTCATCTAACATTGCGGACTTTTTCAGATTTTGAACTTTTCCACAATATTTTTTGTTTCTCCTTGAAAATTTCAAGTCTTATTCAGAAAATGCGTTTTTTAACAGCTTAGTATGTAAAAGATGCTTTATTATGTTACTTTACAAGCACTTCTGACTTACAATATGGCCCTGAAAGCTTACAATATTACATTTCATTAAATTCCAAATTTTATCCCACACCTTACTTGTCATTCAATTTCACCCACATTTATGGGCCGATTTTCACCAATTAAAATATATATATATATATATGTCTTAAAGATAAACAAGTAGCTACTAAAGAGCACAAGGGTCCAAATAAAATCTTCTTGATAAAATTGATGAAATCTTGATTAATAAAAACCGAACTGTACGTCCGAGGATTGCCACAATGAACCAGATAAAGGAAATGGAACAGAGTTACAATGACATCGCTTTTGTTTTCTCAGTTTGGCACAGCGGTCAGTCATTTTGCAAGAGCAACTTTATAATAGTTACTAGTTGCCACTAACGTGGATAACCTTGTAACCAATGTACGACTTATAGAACAAACAGAAAATTGTTTTAAGTGGCTGGGTATTAAGTTCTTTCAAATGTTTTGATCCAATAGAAATTGCCTTATGACCTTAGAAGCGAGGTCATAGCAAGTTGCATGTTTGTAGTTTGCTATATTTTCAAAACACTCCATGTTTCCACGATTTCCTCATTCTTTTTGGTCAAGCAATATTCGAGCTTTAACCTTAGGGTTAAGGGAGAAACTGATCCTGTATTGAACATCTTAACTTTACTGCACATGCATTAAGGATGCATCCCGAGTGAGCTTTTAAAAAAGTCATGTTTCTCAACGTTTTCCTAAGAAAGAGTTTTGGATTTCTCACAGTCTTTCCTCTCAAAGGAAAGACTGTACCTGAAACACTTAGCTTTAATAAGTGGAGATCCTTGGGCGTGGCCAAACTGGTATGGAACGTTCAAAGCTTAAGTACATGACCAACGCTTTCAAGAACACAGAAATGGTCTACCTCAAAGCATAAGTTATAATTAAGAAAACTGCCAAAAAAGTCATTGCAGGAATGTTTCTTGATGGTACATTCGTAAGAAAAGGCCATTACAGATTTGACTCTACTGGAAACCCCGCCCTTATTTCAAAGTCACTAATTAATGAGTTTCTTAAGATATTAGCATTTCATGATAAAAATTCTCTAAGTTTGAGTTAGTTTTTTAGCAACTTGCAAACATTGTGAGAACATTGAAGACCTATGGTCATGAAACAGATTTGCGATCAGCAGCTAATATGGAACAGATTGTTACAACACTCGCTATTGCTATAAGGTGAAGCCGGCGAAAGTTAGAGCTTCAGACGAAGGAAGTTGACGTTAAAGAAGCAGGTGAGTGGCTGGAAACAGTGGTTCAAGTCCAAGAGATGGCGCTTGGTCGTGCAAGTACTAAAGAGAATCCTGAACAAGAGAAACCTTAAGTCAAATTATACCCAAAAAAAAGTGGTTTCAGAAAAAGAAGGATGCGCGGAATGAAACTCATGCAAATTCACGAGCTAAAAAGAACGTTTTGTGTGCAAAGGAGAAAATGAACTGATATCGGGTAAAATTTGGAAGGAATCAACAGTAAATGAAGGATGGGAATTAGCAAAGAAGTTGTTTTGTGTTTTTGGTACCACTAACGGGAACATCGAGATGAACGGTACTCATTAAAAGGCACATGTCGAGTGGAAGGGTGTGTGCAACGAAACCACCCACAACTTCAAGCAGCCATAGAGTCACCGCAGGTGAACCTGTCGGTTAAGACATTCCATTCCTAGCAAAGAGTTACAGGATAGACTTCAGCAACTGGGGCACCAAAATATCACTGGAATTGAAGAGTGAAGTCTACCACACCCTGCAGATGAAATTGGTAATATTGGAGGGGAAAATGGGATAAAGATCAAAGAAAACATCTTGGTTCTGGGTCATCTACCTTATGGAGGAGATCGCTGATATATTGAGTTTGAACGCTGAGTGTAGACCACTACAGGTTGCTGTTTTCGGAGCGAAGTCGATTGTGACGGTTAGCAAAAACTGTAATTGTTCGCCTAGAGAGAGTCGATAGGAGCGTTAAAAAGCACGTATTTCTGTGGACAACCCCGAAAATGTGTGAAATGACAGCAATTGATTGGTAGTACCACTACCCTAATGCAAGAGAAGTAGATCATCTTCGCTATCTGGAGATCATAAAGCCTGTTGAAAATGGAGAAGTTAAGTTACTGATTGGAAATGATCATTATCAGGAACTCCTTGTACCCCTGGAACGAGGGTCTCAATGGGGTGGTGGCCTTTACGGTTATCGGCTAAAACTTTTGCTCTTTTACGGCTATCGGTTAATTTTTTTCAGTTACGGTTAACGAAAAAGCTAAAAATTAACTTCTTTTGTTTCAAAAAATTAAATATTAATTAACCTGTATTTTTTGGAATAAAGGTCTTCGGATCATCTCGGGATGAAATAAGCTATTCTTTTGAAAAATTTTAACATTTGATAGATCATACTTTTTGTAATTTATTCCACTTCTCATATTATCTTACACTTAGAAATGTCAATAGTCAATTTAAAAATAATCTTTGTGAAGAACCAAAGCAGACACGCGAACGCCCAACTCAAGGCCGGGGCGCGACGTTCATTATAACAGAAATGGCCGTTTTCACACTAGAAAAGGATTATTCGTGTGAGACGGGTTATCCGTTTGATGATTCGCGTCAGATAGGTAATACGTCTTAATTTGAAAATGGAATAGTTTTAATTTTGAATGAACAATCCGCCTGACTTTTGAAGACGGGATTATCCGTTCCAGATAGCCTGTGTACAGCCGCCCCCTCCACTCAGAAAATTTCGGAGAAGGGGTGTCTGTGGGGAGGACGCGACTGTACACAGGCTAGTCTCAGACGGATGATCCATTTCTAGCTCTAGTGTGAAAACGGCCAATAACGAAATTCCCGTGTCCAGTGTTTTTAATGATAGTGAACGACTGTACGGAACGACTGTCTGCAGTTGCCTTGTCCGCAGGCCGCATTATTCGGTGCGGCTAATGCGTTTCGGGTCACGTGGTCCGAGCGAGTTCGCCACCGAAATGCCTTGACCGAGATTGCGTGGGAAGACGCCGTACAGGGACTAGGCATGGCAATGTCTACCGTAGCGTCAGAGAAAATCAGGGAAATGTTGTTTATCGGCAACGTGTTTTACAAACAGTGACATCTCTGCTTGTTGTTTCATTAGCGTTTCGAGGGCACGACCTCCGGAAAATTGTAAATATTAATCCCCAGCAAGAAGCCACACTTTCGCTATGGAAAAAAATAGTTCCCCGAGAGAGCGCCGGAAATGGAGCCTAAGTCTTGGTCAAGGCGCTTCGCCTAACGTGCGTACAGAATCACACTAGCCGGGAAATAAAAAAACGGAACCATAAGTGAGTTTAGTACCTTCCTTAAAAGTGGCAAATCTAGGAAACACTTTCTTTCACGGTTAACTCTTTTTTACCCTATTTACGGCTAACGGTTAAAATTTTTCAATTTTTACGGCTATCGGCTAAATTTTTGGCCGTTTTACTCCTATCGGTTAACCCCATTGACACTCTCTTAAACATCACATCGTAAACCGGGCGAGGAGTGAAGATACCACTCGGATTATTAATTGTTGGATATGTGTCGTCGGAAGTAGCAAACGAGTGCCATGCTGCTAACCATGTCTACACATTCCCTGCAACTTTTACCCCAAAAATGAAGGTCAATGAGCTGATGCGGATGATTTAGGATGAAGAAGTGGTGGAAATCACCGATCGAAACAAGCCTTTGACAGCAGAAGAGGTGCCTGCTGCCCTCAAGGTGGCAAAGTCAAGGCGTTATATGCTGAGGGGCGCTATAAAGTGCATATTCCATGGAAGGACGGTAAACTGCCGTTATTCTGCGACAGACAGATTTTACTTGATGCGATGGCCGGAAGTTGCTAAGAAATACTGCCAGGTGATGGAAGCAAATGAATCCAAGGGTTGCATCAGGACTCTGGAGCCAGGAGAAATTGATGATGGCCCAACTGAAAGTTGGGTACCTACCTCATTTTTCTGTAGTGAGAGAAGACAAAGAGACTACCAAAGGGAGGAGAGTTTTCGATTCAACAACCAGACATTGCAGAATTAGCCTTGATGATACCATGTTGCCTGGACCTTAATTGCAGCAAGATGTTTTTGATGTACTATTGCGTTTTCGCAGTGATCCTGTAGCCCTGGTTGCAGATCTGACGGAAATGTTCTCACAAGTCACCATGACAAAGCAATACAGACGGTACTACCGCTTCCTGTGGAGAGGGTTAGTCCTCTCGAGACCTCTGAAAGTCTATAGAACGATAATATTGATGTTTGGTGATCGCGTCTTACTTTACGTTACCCAGTATGTTCTGCGAAAACGTGCAGAAGATAACAGAAATGACTACCCGCTAGTAGTAGCCATGATCCCTGACAAATGTGCGTGGATGACAATGACTTCCTTGGAAACTAAAAGATGAAGCTCGAGACCAGCTTAGAGAGCTGCTCGGAAATGCAGGCTTCAAAATACGGCGTTCACTTTGGAGGTGTATATGGGGAAGGAGCACACCATATCAAAATGGAGCAAGCTAGACATCGATGAATTTAAATTAAAGCAGGAATTTTTGCAGGGTTGTCAGGACCTCAATTCCTCCCTAGTAATAAAGCATACAAAACAATAACCAGGTTATAAGCAAAGGGTGGCTAATAAACATATATACAAGGTAATATAACAATGAACTAATTACAAGATCTTTCAAGATTAAGGACATTTACAATAACTATTAAATACCATACTTCTATGGTAATAAAAGGATCTCTTGGCCACTTCTGTTCTTATAGCAGGCAGATGCAAGAGATTGCTCTGGCGGGTTGAACAAGCACAAATGTCCTTGTTAAAAACAAAGTAGTTCTTAAAATACTGAGGGCAGCGACCATGTATACATTTCCTTACAAGCTTTAGGATGTGTTCATCGCGCCTGGAACTAAGACTTGGCCACTTAGTCAAAGCTTTCATCGCAGTGTCACTACTAGATGTTTTAATCACAATTCTTCCAACGCGCTTCTCCAGAGTTTTATTTATATAATTACCTCCCCAAAACACCCCCATTGCTAATATTATTAGACGAGGATTAATGCACATAGTCTTATTGATTTGTGTCTCTACTGAACCCAAGTTCTGATCAATGAACTGTTTGATTTTACTGAACTATACACTCAAAAGGCAAGACTAATTTGAATTCTGTAGAAGAGTGCGACTTGAGGGCCACACGCGAAGGTCCTGACAATTGATTATCACTGGCTCATTGCACCTGGGTTCCTGTATGAGCATGAAGATGACTGGCCTTAAGGAAAATGTATAGCATAAGGAGCCCTCAGAATAGCGTCTAGCCCAGATAGTCACCCTGAAGATTACCTTTATGTTAGCAGTTTCACTGCCATTGGTTGATACACTAATGTACGCTAGTTGGAACCGACTTTAAAAAGGTTAAGGAGAACTGTGGGTGAAACAAGCACAACAGTGCGTGGGAAAGATTTCCTGAAGATACGAAAAATTTGATTGGAGGTAGAAAAGTCAGATGGCAGAGCCACTTGAAACCTCTGACTTTGTCTTTGTTCACCTGTTATTAAATTGTATTGAGAATCACTTGACCAATAAATGGATTTGCACTAAATTTGTTGATAGCAAATAAGTCGCAAAAACGTCAAAACGTTGGAGTAATTTGGCCGTTGGAATTTTTTAGTGTTTTCACGCTCAGGAATAGTAAAAAAATGTTCCAGGGGCAAATACAACGGCTGTTCTCGCATACTGCAAGTCATTCCACTTGAGGAGACCACTATCTTTACTATGTTATTTTTTTTCTATTGCAGATGTCAATGCAAGGAAAAATTTTCCTTGGATTAATTTTGGTGTCAGTGTGGACAGTTGAAGGCAAGTAAAATTATGATTCGTTTGTATTGTCGTCTTTTACGGTTTTTTCTTGTCTGTGTTATGTATTAACAAACCAGCTAATATAAAAGAGTAGCACAAAACAATTCAAAACCAAAGTATGGGCAAACACATTATTTTGAGTGTAAATGATAATAAATGTGCAAGAATTAATTTTTCGATTGACAAGCAAAGTGTTGGGGTGAATTTGACACGTTCTAAGGGACTGTGCAATAATTATCAGGAGGGGGGGCCCTAAAACCAGAGGGGGGGCCTTAAGTTAAAATAATGGAAAGGAGGGGGGGCTCTACATTAGATTTCTCAAGTAAGTTGAGGGGGGGTCTTAATTAAATTTCACAAATTCCATAATGAATAAATAAACATTTTCCAAATAGACAGATGCCAAGGCCTTTGACTATCCATAATGTCTAAATATTGCATCAACATAAACACATGCTTTAACTTATTTAGAATGTCAACATATGATAGATTGAAACAATCGTTTATGCACAGAAGTCACAAACCACGTTGTGAGCTTTGCCAATAAAACATTTGGCATTTAAGGGGTCCCGCAGACATGCCAGGTCTGTTCTTGATTTAAACAGCGAGAGGGTTTCTAGGTCTACAGTTACTAGCTGAGGGATGCCACATGCTTCTGTTTCATAGTTGTCATCAATGGGTTCACCTCCCAAAGACCGAAAAATTATACAGGTACGGGTTAGAGAGGCGGGGCACATCATAATTTTGAGAGAACGTGAGGGGGGGTCAGAGCTAATCTTGACGCTGCCGGAGGGGGGGACCTATCTAATTTTTCCTTTGGTGAAGCTCATTTTAGGACCCCCCCTTCCTGATAATTATTGCACAGTCCCTAAGGCAATCGAAATGCTGAAATTGTTGTTATAAATTGTATATATATATAAAAACATTACTCCATGTCGGCTTATTTTCTTGTAGCTTATAGATCAGCCGCTGCTATAATCCGTATGGGAAATCTACCGACTCATAACACTGGACGTAAATCGTATTAATGCATCTTTTCATTTTTTGAACAGGTTATCATTTTTAATGAATGAAAGAGCTGGCCACTGAGATAAAACAGGGGGTCATCATAACGAATAATAACCTACTGTTCCATTTCAGTGGCCGAAATAATGACCTGCTGGTTCTAAAACAATGGAAAAGGTGCATTGAATCAAATAATGACCTCGCCGCTTCAGCCTTCTGCCGCTGTTTTGTAAGAAGGCTTCGGGCTCAAGCATTATCCTGTATATATTACATTGCATCTTTGCGTAATGTATTACTAACCTTTTTTACTGTTTTCTTCGAAATTTGTAAGATAATCTAGGACGGTTTACCCTGTCCATTCATATGGTTCTGTTACCAAATCTCAATGCTTTCTTTACTTGCGTAACTTTCAGAACCTCGCCTTAAACCAAACAAGCTTCTTGATTAAGCACCATTGAGTTTATCAAAAATGTCCTTAATTATTAAAATAAGAGTCTTTTATTAAAGTCTTCTAATTTCCCGTATTCTGAAAACGTAAAACCTACAAAAACTTTGCATTCAACAACGGTGGATACATGTTTTGAGCCATTCAGCTCAGAGGTTGCATTTGATTGACTCTTTGCATGTGATCGAGTATTTATGTCGCTCAACCAATCTCCTTACCAATGGCGGTGTGTACAGTTACTTTTTATAGAACTGACACTCAGACAAACAAATGAGTCTTAAGTCATTAAAATATAACATTTGTCTGACTCTTTAAAAAAAAAATGAAAAACTCGAAACAAACATTGCAAACATCATTTGTCCCTCCGTAACAGACCCAGTGAAACCCTATCCAGTGGTTCAATTCAGTATATCCAGTGATAATTTATCCTCCCTAATACCTGGGGAATAGTTCGTTTCTACCCGCATGTTTTTTGCCCCCCCCCCCTCCCCCCTCCGCCCGTACCCACTTTCTATTGTGGCTTCTACAAAATCAGTGTATTTCGTTATTCATATTTGATGTTTAAAAAAAGCAAAAATATAACCATAATTACCACTGACAAAAAAAAAGGGTTTTAAAAGGTTTCATACCAGTAAAGATGTAGGGATGTTAGCCATTTTGGCTTTTATGAGAGATACAAAACTTAGAACTAAAAACCCAGTGGAAAATAAACCCGCCCGGTGACATTTTCTCCGGTAAACCGGTGAAGATATAGATTTTACTGGGTATGTTAAAAAAGGGTGTTCATGATCATTAGCCGATATAATAGCGATCATAATAATCCGGCTTCTCAGTTGTGCTATGGAACCGAAGAGAATTCTTATCAGTTATAACGCGTTAAGCGTTAAAAGTTAGCCTGTCAAGAGAGTAAAGTTTGTGAGTTTTTGTTTTAAACATTGATTTTTGCACTCCTATTTGCAGTTGTCAACTCTGAAGCATGTTCCTTTGCTGTTAACGGATCCAGTGGGTTCATCAGCTCCAGTGGTACCGAGAACTACAAGCGTTGTACGTGGATCATCACAGCACCATCTAACCACACCGTCAAACTGATATTTACGACATTTCATCTATTCAGACATTTGCGGTATGGAGCCGAGATCCAAGTCTATGACGGAAAAAAGACAAGTGATCCCGTACTAGGAGTTTTTACTGGAGAAAGACAGCCCTTCCTCATACAAACAAGTGGTCGATTCATGATGCTGTCTGTAAAAAAGGAGTATTCATTTCTGCCTTGTATCTTTGAAGGAACATATTATACGAGAAAAGGTAAGCCAGCGTAAGTTATCAGAACGACAGAATATGAACTCAATAAGAATGCTAATTAGCTCATCATTAAATATGACTTTGACTAATGGCGCGGCTCACGGGTCGCGGGTCGCTGATTATATGTCGCGGGTGCGGGATTGATGTCGCGGATGCGGGTCGAAAGTCGCGGGTTGAAAATTATTTTGCGTGAAATTCAAGTTAGAGTTCGAGGTAAATGACTAAAAGTGACCTGATAATATGTAGGTAATAACTCCTCTAAGCCACTAAAAAGAATCCTCCTTTTGAGGGAGGGTCTAGGTGATTGATAAGAAATTTCACAACTGAAATGAAATAACTCCCCCATCAAACTTAAAGTCTTAAAACGTTTACAGAAAAAGAATCGTTTTTATGCACAAGACTCCTCGGTAGCAACCAACAGCCAATTCACAGGTTACGAATGTCAGAGTCAATATTATCGTCTAAAGTAAAGAGCTAAAAGAAAAATCGGGCCGAATTATGTTTTTTTCTTATCGTATATCCGGCCCCGACGAATAGTTACCTACTGCTCTATTTCAGTGACCCAAGTAAGAAGATGCTGGGTAACTTTTAACACATGAATTCACCTGTCAAAACTTTGACCAATCTGTGACTAGATGTTTCTAGAGCGGGAACAAACGCGTGGCCAAGCTAAAAGCGTACCTTTCAAACTTTATTTGTGAAAGTATTTTTTTTTTTGTCGTAAGTTAAACAAACGGAATCCGAGATCTTTATTGGAATAGGTTTCAATATTTTATAGCAATGGAGGCTCCACCACACGTATATGCTGAGGCTCCGCTAAATACTCTTGGGTTTCGTTGAGCGAGGTGTTCTACAATGCAAAGAGTATTCGCTTATATTTTGAAGTATTTTTGAAGTAGGTTTAAGAAACTGTAATTCTGCTTGCAACCTGATATAACTTGAAATTGGAACATCTTAGAAACCTGCTAAATTGACTTTTTCAGAAAAGCCGAGGATAAGGGTACCGTTGGCGGAGTTGCGAACTGTGCCAGAGCATTATATCTGGTTTCTGCTGGAAGGTACCCCACCAATTAACTTGACCCTAGTGAATACATCAACATCTTCGGAGGGCGGTTTCAAAATAAAAGGATTCCAAATAAAGCAGACGGCCGGTACCTACAAGTACACTCTACTAGCAGAAAACAATGAAGGAAATGACTCAAAAACGGTTGAAGTAGCCGTTCTGGGTAAGGATTCAACGCTGTTAAATTTCATTCAATGTAGATAAGACATTTTGCAATTAACAGCCATAGTAGTTCGCACAAACAGTTGTGTTGAATTTTGTCGTTATTTTATCCGTTGACGATTCAGTTCATTCGGGGAAAAATGAATGTACAAAGTTTTAGTCTACTTTTTCTTGTTTCGCCACTGTTTTGAACACGGGTAATTTATGTCCATTTAGGTTTGTAAACAATACGAATTTACCAAAATATAATATCGGAAATTCGGTTTTACCCTTAATCAATAAGTAAAAATGAAAATTCGTTATCAATACTGTATTAATGCATTTATCGAAGTGTACCGCTTTCTTGAGAAATTGTCCCTATCAACTGCCTTATTCATGCGCAATTCATTTTGTAGATTGCAATNGAAGGAAATGACTCAAAAACGGTTGAAGTAGCCGTTCTGGGTAAGGATTCAACGCTGTTAAATTTCATTCAATGTAGATAAGACATTTTGCAATTAACAGCCATAGTAGTTCGCACAAACAGTTGTGTTGAATTTTGTCGTTATTTTATCCGTTGACGATTCAGTTCATTCGGGGAAAAATGAATGTACAAAGTTTTAGTCTACTTTTTCTTGTTTCGCCACTGTTTTGAACACGGGTAATTTATGTCCATTTAGGTTTGTAAACAATACGAATTTACCAAAATATAATATCGGAAATTCGGTTTTACCCTTAATCAATAAGTAAAAATGAAAATTCGTTATCAATACTGTATTAATGCATTTATCGAAGTGTACCGCTTTCTTGAGAAATTGTCCCTATCAACTGCCTTATTCATGCGCAATTCATTTTGTAGATTGCAATCATTTGTGTCGCAGTACAGGTTCGATAACAAGTTCTGACAAAGTTACCAACGAACACGACTGTAGTAAAAGCAACATAACACATAACTGGAATTGTATCCCAACTACAACTACTAACTTGTGAGTATATTTCATTTTTCACCTTAAATTAATTGGCCTGGTTTTCTTACCTTTTAACATTCCCATCGTTTTATCCCAGTTTCACACACAAACTACAAAATGCTCCAAAATCCCGACCCTGAAACTAAGAGAATCTTTTGGCAACCACTATGTTCTTGTTTTACTTTAATTGACAAGAGCGCCAGGCAACTTTCTAGTTACAAGCGCTCTAAATGCTGACGATCAACCTTGGACTTTCAAATGAGCGTGCGTACAATGCAAAACTTGCCCTTTCATTTACAATGTGGAATAAATTTCGACTGTACGCTTTCACTTTCCCAATCGTCATCTATAGCATAACCTGCTGCACGCTATTGAATAAGATACAAGTGGACGAATCAGTGAGAATTCTTATGCTACAGATGTCTAAAGAAATGACGCAGGTGCATCAAAACCTGCGGCGCGCTATTTCAACCTTCCTATCCTTCCTTCAAGCATGCAGTCTCTTTTGTACCAAGGAATCACAGAGCTTTGCAAAAGCCTTATCTTTCAAATCGGCCCTCAAAATTCCCACAGAATCAATAAACGCTGCTCTATCAACTAATTCATTACTATTTTTTACACATTGCCATGTTCCCGGCCACCAATAGCATCTCCTAATGTTTAACGAGTGTCCGTAATCGAAACTAAGAACTAACGTTTATCTACTTTTCATTATTATTATTACCATTATCATTATCATTATCATTATCATTATCATTATCATTATCATTGTCATTGTCATGTCATTGTCATTATCATTGTCATTGTCATTGTCATTATCATTATCATTATCATTATCATAATCATTGTCATTGTCATTGTCATTGTCATTGTCATTGTCATTGTCATTCTCATTGTCATTCTCATTCTCATTGTCATTGTCATTGTCATTGTCATTATCATTATCATTATCATAATCATAATCATAATCATAATCATCGTCATCGTCATCGTCATCGTCATCGTCATCGTCATCGTCATTCTCATTCTCATTCTCATTCTCATTCTCATTCTCATTATCATTATCATTGTCATTGTTATTGTCATTGTCATTGTCATTGTCATGGTCATTATCATCATCATTGTCATTGTCATTATCATTATCATTATCATTATCATTATCATTATCATTGTCATTGTCATTGTCATTGTCATTGTCATTGTCATTGTCATTGTCATTATCATTATCATTATCATTATCATTATCATTGTCATTGTCATTGTCATTGTCATTGTCATTATCATTATCATTATCATTGTCATTGTCATTGTCATTGTCATTATCATTATCATTATCATTATCATTGTCATTGTCATTATCATTGTCATTGTCATTGTCATTATCATTATCATTATCATTATCATTCTCATTCTCATTATAATTATCATCGTCATCGTCATCGTCATTATCATTATCATTATCATTATCATTATCATTATCATTATCATTGTCGTTGTCATTGTCATTGTCATTATCATTATCATTATCATTATCATTGTCATTATCATTGTCATTGTCATTGTCATTATCATCATCATCATCATTGTCATTATCATTATCATTATCATTATCATTATCATTATCATTATCATTATCATTATTATTATCATTATCATTATCATTGTCATTGTCATTATCATTGTCATTGTCATTGTCATTGTCATTATCAATATCATTATCATTATCATTATCATTATCATTGTCATCATCATTATCATTACTGAAGATGATGTGAACTGTGGAAATAAAAACTTTAAATGAAGATGTAATCATGGCAGTAGTAATTGCAATTTAAACAATGCCAGCTCGATAATTTGTTCCTGTGAGATCAATATGGTTTTTCTATTGGCAAGCGGATTGCCATTAAGATCTTCGCTGATATTTTATAAGTTACAGGTTTTTGAATGATTACTTTGACCCTCTTTACTTTAACTTTGCTGCAGGGATTTATCGTCAAGCAAGATCGAGAAGCTCCCGCCAGGAATATTCAAAAATCTTTCTTTTATGGAAAAGTTGTAAGATAACCAAATATATATATATTTTTTTTATTCAGTGTTATTATTTGAGGATATGATAGTATAGAGCAGCTATCCCCCAGAAAGCGGTGGTGGATGACGATAGGTGTCGAGGTTTATATCTGGCACTATGCACTCTCCCTTAGAGGGATGATAGTTTTACTATTTATCAGTTGTTTACTTTTTAAGTGCTATATTTAACAATTAATGAATGAGGCTGAGTATCTTATGAAGAATTATGGAGATCGAGGAGGGTGTTATACGGCCTGGACGGATAACACCCTCCGAGATCTCCATAATTCTTCATATGATACGAAAGCCGAATTCAATAATTGTTTTATTATTCATTCAAAATAATTCCTAGTTTAAAAACATAGCTAAAACAAGCTTACCTGCATCGATCTTAAGTTTATCTTCGATAGTTTACGTTTAGGTTTGTCCAGTCCAGCTCCGCAAATATTCTTCAAATAGCAGATGTCGCTCTCCTAGCTGTCTGTTTGCTGTTTTTGTTATGTTTTTAGCCATTATTTCGCCCAGTTCCAGCTGTAGTTTTTACTCTTGAAACGAGTGAGGAGTCCGCCATTTTAGTTTTTACAACGAGAACAACTCAATCCCGTCCCCAGGTCTTCTAGGTTAACGGTACAATAACCTATAGAAGGTTGCATTTTTGACGTCATTTCCTCGTTAAACACAAAATTCTTCCAAATTTGGTCATCAGTAACTGGTTATGGTGAATTATGCGTGTGCTTTTAGCCAATCAGAATTGGGGAAATATTTTGAATGAATAATAATTTGGTTTTATTGAACGTGTTTCCGGGGATCTCATCGAGTGTATTTTTAGGATTTTCTTGTAAATTATATAAGATAATAGTTTTCTATCTACAAGTAAACTGCAACAAGTCAAATTATGTCGTTTTCTTGGTATTTTCTGGTAAAGCTGGTTTGGTTGCCCCCCGCCCATAAAAGTGAATACGGGAGGGAGTTACGGGAGTTAATCAAAACGCGCACTGATTAGGTACAAATTAAATTTATGCTCTTATTATCTTAAAAATTAATATCACTGTCCTGATGATTGGGAAACTTCTCATGGCAGCCTGATCGGACAATAGGGGTTTATTTTTTTCACTAACTGTCCTCTTTTGTAGTTTGTGAGTAACTCTTCAAACACATTGTAACCATTTTTAAAAGCTCTAATCGGAATGTAAACATCTTTGCTCGGTTTGCAGAGAAATGTGCCAACTTGACATTACAATTTCATGTTTAAATAATGTCATATCACTGCCTTTAAAAAGAACTGTTTTCAGAGAGTTTCTTTACAAAATATGCCTCGCGCCGCACACTTTGGGTGCGCCATCAGGGAGGTCTTTCTATCGTATACGTACTGCAATGTTGCTGCACCAGTGGGGTATGCTAAGCGGCTTTCCTTAGCTCAAAACATTTTACCACGTCGCTTATTTTTGCTTTTACTTTTTTCAAGTTTCGCTACGGATAATTAAGGTGGACTGGCTTACCTACGATTATCAGGCCTTCAACGTTATCATTGCCGTTACACGCTGAGTTCAGTTGATCTTCCTGAAAGTTAGCCTCCAATGCACTGAGGCGGTTTTAGGGAGTCGTATTCCCTTCCTCTCCACAAGAACCTGCTAACCCGAGACCAACAATCCTTTCGAAATGTTTTTTCGAATGGTAATGTGACCAATCAACAGTGAGATATATTTTCTTACAATTACCCGCGCATTCTATCTACCTTGAGAGATGTGGACGCTGTGAAGTCAAAATGCAATTATTTTACTTATCATTGCACCAAAAAAATGATTGAAAGCGAATACAAGCGTTTTTTGTGCGACGGTCTAATTCAGTCATCTGCTGGAAGAGTACAGAATTTGCGGAAAATTGGAGATGACATTCCTCGCTTGATCGAGTGGGCAGGGGGTGAGAAATTTAGCAAATAGCAGAGCTTTGGATCCGGGTTGTTTACTTACGCGCCAAATGCCAAAAAAGGCTCAGTGTGATTAGAAAAAGCAAAGAAGAATTAAGAAGACATCATTTACATTTATGTGGCAGTCTGTAAATAGAAGGGTATATCAGCAAATTTCGAATAAAAATGTTGACGTTAGAAGTGAAACTTTACACTTCATGCAACAACAAAGCGAACTTCAGCGTTAAAATCTCTGAAGTTTTCTTACCCATCTCGACACATGGAACAAAATTACTCCATCTTCCCTGCTCTTAAAACTGCTTTATAACCTACCTCATCAACATAACTTTTCCACGTCGATGGGACAGAATCTCTCTCCGACGTTCAGTGTTCCACCGTGCAGAAAGCAACCGAATACGCTGTTTCCTCTACTTTTCCGTGTCTTCTGGCTACAAATCGCGCAGACTGACTAGGATACTCTGATGCGAGAGGTGACACAACTACCGCTACGTGACCCGAAAAAGTGGTGACTGAGGCTATCAATCACCGAATGTTAAACTGGTTAAACAAGCGATTTGCCATAGCCAGTCAGCAAACTAGCGTATATGTCGCCTTGTTACTTTAAAAATTCGTAAATCGCCTTTATGTTAAATGAATTTAACCGAGAAATCTTAAACTTGATAAACACGGGTGCTAAAAGCTCTATCAAGATCATTTTTCCTGGCTCCGTTTGCGTGAAAAGCTTTTGTGTGCAAGGTAAACTCACTAGATTTTGGTAGGTACCATATGCATTTGATTGGCAAAGCGGCGAAAAGAAATGTTGGTCTTGGCTAAGCAGGCGTTTGTGGGGAGGGAGGAAATACGACTCCCCTACAAGAGCCTGCGTGAGAGGCTACCTGAAAGCCCAGTTCCTACATGTAGTTCAAAAACCGGTCAATTTTGCTTCGTTAACTGACAGTTTCACTTTATTATTTTCAAAATTATTTAAACTCATCTTGAATGCAAACACGGCGAACATAGAACAGCTTTTCGGGCCTGAAAAGTTATCGGAACTTTCGAGAAATGGACCCCTGGTCGTAAAGTCACTGAGACCTTCGACGGCGTGGACGTCATCTGAGTGTAAGTGGCTAAATGTGGATGTGGGGCTGGCTAGGTTTATGTTCGTTGTTTTGGAGAACAACACCCTTGCTGTCACTTCAACTAAGGGGAGCTGGTTTTCCTGAATGTGCGCTGAATCTACGACTTGTAATTTCGATGTTTCGAAGTGTGAGTTTCCCTTACGTGGGCTTAGTGACCTTACCGATTGGATTGATATTTATAGGACATTTTTCGGAAGGATATTTATAGGAGAGAGAAGGTCTCAGTCTGGCGGTAGATGATAGTTTCTCGAAGACTGACAAGAGAGCGTTGTGACATGAAGTGGCATAGTCCACCTGCATTGAAGCTTTACAGTCCTTTCCAGATTAACAGACTGAAAGCGTTATTAGGTATTTGTCATTTTCCAAGTTATCATGAACAGCGGAGACTAAAGAAGAACGGAAAACAACGGATAAGTTATATGGAAATTAGTCGTTTTTTCCTGTGAAGCTGGCAATTAGTGTTTGATTGTGGCGGAGGAGGCTCCTGTTGTTTGTTTTTTTAGCTTCTCTTAAACCCTTTGGCTTCAAGTTGTCTTTGGGGATCTGCATACTTTCGCAAGGTGGTCTCTGAGTAACAGTTAACGCAATAGTTGCATGGCCTGGTTGCTTGGCGGTCTTGAGGGCGTGTTTTGGCCTCCACACCGTACGCATTGTGTTCGACGGGGTTTGGGGACTTGTGTGTCACTTCATTTACCTGCCCTTCTACATTCTGGTTGGCAGAGTCCACAATGACTATATTGGTGTTGTGGGCAGCCTGATAGTACTTTATTTGTTCGGACGGATTCTTTCTCAGATGAGAATGGTGTTCCCCTTCGTCTGTAATGTTCAACAATTAGTTCTTTCAGGTCCTTGTTTTGCGGACGTCAATGTAGAGAAAGTGGGCCTTTTATCACCGAACATTTGGACTTTTTGGTGGTACTTTAGAGCCGCTCTTCAAAATATGTGGTAGATTCGCTGGGTCTTTGTGTATGCTAGTCGTTAAGGCATTGCATTGTTTCGTTTTCCTATGGTTTAAGGAAATTAACCTTTTTAATGAAATGTTATTGTCATGGCAAATATGTTTTAGTGAGCGTTTGCCACGTTGTTGTTAACCTTTAAGCTCGGATAAACTAACAGGAGTCGGCATGAAATTTTTCAGATAATGAAGCGGGAAAAGGAAAGTCGACAGCTAAGTAGAAACCAGCCATGGAATTCAATAGGAACACAGTTTATTAATAACGGGAAGAATGATTTGATGCTTAAACGGTTGCATTAATCGTCAAAGTATAGGAGAACAATAAGGAACCTAGACTGCCGCAGGCGTTTTTAGGGGAGCTCGTTTTTCATCCCTCCCCATGCACAAACGCCTGCTCAACCGAAAACAACATTTCTTTCCCTTTGTTTCATTTGCGTGGTAAGTGACCAACCAACAGTTGTGAAATAAAGTGTTGACAAGCTAAACAAGACAGAAACGTAACCCTAGAGTTACCGTTTTCCTTCTTTTTTTCCTTGGCTAAGGTTATGCAGTGTACAGAGTATTCTAAAATCTGACCAAATATTACTTTTGCTATTGTGAGTCTAACATTTAGTGGAGGTCATAAAGCTTTGCCAGTGTTTCATGCAGACCGAGTAATTATTGGATAACCCAGCGGTCAAGGTCAAGTTTCCACAATTTGGAAAGTACAATGTGATTGGCTAAGTTTGGGAAAGGAATGTTGTTCTCGGTTGAGCAGGCGTTAATGTGGTGAGGGATGAAAGACGAGCTCCCCTAAAAACCCCTGCGTAGGAACCTAGAACCTCTATTAAAGGGTTGTTTAGCCGCAACAACAACAACAAAAAGCGCTGTACGTTTCAAAAGAGGTCAAAGAACATGCTCAATCGCAGCAGAGGTCAAATCCTGCCAGCCAGGCACAAAAGCCACAGAAAATCAATACAAATGTATGCATGAAACAGCAACTTCATGACTTCAAACTGTATAAAGACAAGTGGTAAAAATCAAAATCAGTCAAAACTGTGAACCCTCTAGAGCATATTCTACCCGCCAGAGAAAATGATTGGAACAAGCAGCATTTCATGCAGCATGAGGTAACAGTCGTACGTGCCTATCAACTCCCTTGTTTTCCACTATTTCCTCTTATATTTCCCCCACATATTCGGCAAAGCGCACACTTAAAAGATTCGGTTTTTAGATCCTTCAATAATGGCGTTTGAGATGCAGTAGTAACCCATCGGATTCAAAGAGAGTTGACAAAATTTCGGGGTTGTTTACAAGCGTCGAATTTGGAGTGGTGAAACTTAAATAGCACTAGAACCAGTAAAAAATATAACAAGCTCGTAGAAAAATAAGCGAATGCTAGAAAATAATGATTTACGTTTACTAACTTTAGCGTCGGACCATAAAATCACATCTACTTCTTCGCATTGCAACCCGACAACTCAAAGATAAGAAGCTGCATTACAAATCTGATTTCCAAAATGACTTTCTGATGTTTCCTCTCACCACCGTTGTCCAGCTTAAAGTCCAGGATACGTTCCAAAGGAGACTGGAAACAATGCGATTTCGCGAGTGCATCAGAAATTTCAAAAGGGGCCCGCCATTTTCTTAGCGATTAATAGTTTCGTGATGTCACGACTGTCCTAATATATCGGGATAATCCGGACTGCTCATTGAATTTTTAGGGAGCTTTAGATCGAGGACGCGACGGCTTTTTGAACGCGGTGACCGAGCAAAAAGCCTGGAATGAGAATGGCGTTCTAAGCGCGGGAAAAATAAGCTTCAGTTTTGCGACGCGCCAGTTCAATATTTTTTTCATTTTCACAAAAATAAAACATAGGATCGTTTAATGAAGCCCAAAATTAAATATGATGTTAATGTGCTTGGAATGAAAAATAAAAAAATCAATGATGAAGAATTTTTCTTTTTTACGAAGAAACCATGCAGTATAATGAATCAACGATTTCCTCACTTGTCGTACAATAAATGTTCCCTTGTAAACAAAAATCCTGCTGAATATAAAGCAGATTTCCGCTTGGAAAAAAACTTGCATCTTCTGCACTTGATTCTTCCAAAGCTACGATCTTATCTTAAACGTTGTATAACTCGGAGGGCTCGTAT
>CALNXI010003943.1:25000-35098 GCA_942486025.1 Porites evermanni
GTCCAGCATACAGCACCCACCTCTACTTCAGGTCGTAAGGATAAAGAAAGCCGCGTTAGAGTTTTTTCCGTTCAGATGAGTTAAACATTTCTGAAGCAAAAAAAATGAGAATTATTTCTAAAAGAAATAAATGGTTTTAAGCTGAATGTGACTGATCAATATTGTTTATCTCCACCTACCAGCAAAGGAGGGTTTTCCTGTCATCAGGGTGATTTGTCACGAAAGTGTCATTCACGTCACGGGTCATGTAAGTCAAGAAAGCGAGGCACAAGGCCTCCTTCCTTGGGTTACAAGACAGTCAGAAACACCCTTTCCTTGCTCTGGGCTGTGGCCGATGTGCCCTCACCTTTGCTGGGATAATGTTCTTGTATATCTGCTTTTCCAAGCTTTATATGCTTTAATTTAATAAACGGCCACTCTCGAGGCCAAAATATCCCATAATGGGTTTGTGATTATTTTGTGTCCCAGCAAACAGAGCTCAAATACTCATTTCGAGAGAAAACACTCTCAAAAGGCGAGGAAGTCTCAAGGAGCCATGAAGCGTCAGACTTCCTTTTACATTAGACTTAGTTGTTATTATAGGTTTTTATTAAATCTTTAAGCAATAGAAAACGTTTTCCGTGTTGCGGCATAGCCTGATATGAACACGAGAGGGGTTAGGAGAATTCGAGACAGTTATGTTATTGTAATTCAAGTCAACATAAATCCTCTTACTCTTACAATCATTGTATGATAGATTTCTAATAAGAAATTCTTATTTCAAGACATTCTTTCACTTTAATGCTCAAATCAGGTACCTTAAATCCTTTCAAAACTTTGCTACACGGCATCTTGGTTGGGTTTCACAACCGGACACCCACTCAGCGTGTCTTCATCAACTAGAACTCCCCTAAAAGTTTTAACATAGACTGTGGTGTTCCACAAGGTACCTATAGCGGCCTGGGGCCGATTTTATTTATCATGTATCTGGGAGATTCAACGTCGTTAAGAACCACCTACCTAGTATCCATATATATGCAGATGATATCAGGGGAGGAAAAGTTAAGTTGCAGCATTTTCTCTGTCGTACTCTATTCGGCACGCATCATGTTAAGGGTAAAGAGCGTACAGTCTTCCTTACATCAGGTTAGGAAAGTTACAGCATTTCCTCCGGCTCTCGTACTCTATTCGGCACGCTGCGTGTCAGGGGTAAAGAGCGTACAGTTTTGCTTACATCAGGTGAGGAAAAGTTAAGTTACAGCATTTTCTCTCTCGTACTCTATTCGGCACCCATCATGTTAAGGGTAAAAAGCGTACAGTTTTCCTTACATCAGGGTAGGGAGGTTAAGTTACAGCATTTTCTCTCTCGCACTCTATCTGGCACGCCCCTTGTTAGGGGTAAAGAGCGTACAGTTTTCCTTACATCAGGTTAGAAATAGTTAAGTTACAGCATTTTACACCTCGCAACGCACTATTCGGCACGTAGCAGAAAAGTTACTTTAGAACGCGCTTTTTTCTTTTTATCAGTTTAACTGGGCTGACACATTCTCCATCTTGTACTACATTTGGCTTGACCTAAATCGCGTTGTGAAAGATTGCGTGATTGTTTGACTAAAATTGAAAAAGAAAA
Source organism: Porites evermanni (assembly GCA_942486025.1). Lineage (NCBI taxonomy): Eukaryota > Metazoa > Cnidaria > Anthozoa > Scleractinia > Poritidae > Porites > Porites evermanni. The sequence continues at coordinate 26,610 of CALNXI010003943.1, forward strand.
GGAAAAACTATATTTCCTTGCTCTGTGTACTTACATTTTTCCATTTTCCATATCTTTATAAGGAAGTAGAAATTAATTCATATTAAAATTTTACGCATTCTGAGATAGCCTTCATTTTGTTTGGCATAAAGCACGGCGGGGAACAGGGAATGTGTGACAGACGTTAAAATTTGGCCTAGTTGGATGCCGTGTTAACTTTCATCCTACGCACACCGCGGGTGAACATGTTATCAAATGTCATTGTAGTGCTTTGATCAGAGGCGTATTTATGGCTGTTCGTTGCAACCAGTCATGAAATGTATTTTACTAAAACAATTAAATGAATAAACAAAACATCTAACTTCAAAGAGCTCAGTCGTTTAATTCTTGCAATTGTCTAAGTTGTCTAAGTTTTTTTACTCATTTGAGTGGTTTCCGTCCTCATCAGGTCATGAGTTGTCATCGCGTCGACTCAGGAATTTAATGATTTGTCATAATTTTTGCGTCGTACTCTTTTTGGTACGGTACTCGATTGGGCACTTTACATGGCCTCCTTCGTGTCTCACTTCTTTTATTTCCTTAGCTAACTGGACAGGGTCTGCTTTATATCCACTTCTCGCCCCTTCGTTAAATTTTCTAAGCAGAAATTCCTTATTGCCTTTTCTATTGTTTATATCGATTACTAGTGAGCTCTTAAGGCCAAGCCCGGTTGTCTAACGTTACATATTTCTCTGAACCCACTGGACTGTTCAGCTGATATATACAGTAATTCTGCTTTTGCCTTGGGCGGTTGATGATGATGACTTATTGTGATCTACTCTGATCTCGACGGGCTGGATGCTTACTGATTCCAAGTTTCAGAAACTCTCACGTTGTTCTGTCGCACTTCGTAATAATCGTCGCACTTTGTAATAACTGTCGCACTTTGTAATAAGATTGTCGCACTTTTTAATAACAGACCATCGCACTTTGTAATAAAATAAGCTGTCACTCTTTATAATAGTGTTATTATAAAGAGTGACAGCTTAACTAACGCAACATCACTGAAAGAAGAACAAGTTCAATGGGGCAGCATCTTGCAAGAGACCTTCAGAAAGTGAAAATGGACAGTGACATTATCATTGAACAGGAGAAACGGGTCTTAGCAGAAAGAGTGACACACCCCGAAACCACTGTGGGTACCTGCCACTATCTCCCACACCATGCCGTGTTTAAGGAATCTGCAACCACCCCAATACGCGTCGTGTGAGACTGCAGCTGTCGACAATCCCAAGAACACCCTAGCCTTAATGAGAGTCTGTTACCAGGGTCACCTATTCTTAATAACTTAGCTGCTATCCTACCCCGATTCCCCCGCCATACGTTTGGTTTTGCAACTGATACGAAGAAAGCTTTCTTAGACATCAGTCTTGGTGAACAAGACAGGGATGCTACACGCTTCTTCTAATTGAGTTACCTCNTCTATTGTTTATATCGATTACTAGTGAGCTCTTAAGGCCAAGCCCGGTTGTCTAACGTTACATATTTCTCTGAACCCACTGGACTGTTCAGCTGATATATACAGTAATTCTGCTTTTGCCTTGGGCGGTTGATGATGATGACTTATTGTGATCTACTCTGATCTCGACGGGCTGGATGCTTACTGATTCCAAGTTTCAGAAACTCTCACGTTGTTCTGTCGCACTTCGTAATAATCGTCGCACTTTGTAATAACTGTCGCACTTTGTAATAAGATTGTCGCACTTTTTAATAACAGACCATCGCACTTTGTAATAAAATAAGCTGTCACTCTTTATAATAGTGTTATTATAAAGAGTGACAGCTTAACTAACGCAACATCACTGAAAGAAGAACAAGTTCAATGGGGCAGCATCTTGCAAGAGACCTTCAGAAAGTGAAAATGGACAGTGACATTATCATTGAACAGGAGAAACGGGTCTTAGCAGAAAGAGTGACACACCCCGAAACCACTGTGGGTACCTGCCACTATCTCCCACACCATGCCGTGTTTAAGGAATCTGCAACCACCCCAATACGCGTCGTGTGAGACTGCAGCTGTCGACAATCCCAAGAACACCCTAGCCTTAATGAGAGTCTGTTACCAGGGTCACCTATTCTTAATAACTTAGCTGCTATCCTACCCCGATTCCCCCGCCATACGTTTGGTTTTGCAACTGATACGAAGAAAGCTTTCTTAGACATCAGTCTTGGTGAACAAGACAGGGATGCTACACGCTTCTTCTAATTGAGTTACCTCAGTGACCCTAACAGCCCCTTCCAAGTTTACCGCTCCAAGATTATCTCCAACCATGGACCATAGATAACCAACAGGTCTATCAGCACCATTCTCAGGCTCACCTGAGTCAAACCCTACGTCCTGCGGTTTGTGCGCAAAACCAGAAAGCAGAACAAGAACAAAGGAGGCCTGACTACACAAGAACTGGCTCATGTCGAGAGAGAATGGATCAAGAATCGTCAGCAAGTGAGTTACCACAAGGAGATCTCCAGCATGCTCTCCAAATCTACGCCTAGAAAACCACCAGTTCGACAGCTACTCCTCTTTTTAGATGATACTGGTGTTATCCGTCTCGGCAAGAGGGTTCACGATGCGCCAGTTTCCAAATCTACTAAGTTGTTACTCTTCCCACCACCCAAAGACCCATTTACAGAATTAGAAATCAGTGACACGTATGTTAATCAATTATATGCTTGCGCGATTTCCACACTGAATCTCGTACGTCTGAAATATTGGATTCCTGCTGGACGTCAGCATGTCAGGAAAGCGATCAATCACTGCGTCACTTGCAAGACGATTATAGGACTGCTGTACAACATTCCTGACCCATCTCTTCTTCCAAAGTAAAGACTCACTCAAGCAGAAAAATTTGCAGTCACTGACGTGGACTTTACAAGAGCTTTATACATCCGCGAAGCTGTAGCCGAAAAGAAAGATTACATCTGCTTCTTTACATGTGCTACAACAAGAGTAGTCCACCTTATAGTCGTTCCAGATTTTTCGGTACAAACCTTCGTTCTGGCGTAACGAGGATTTGCCGCTCGAAGGCCTGTCCCCCAACAAACGATATCTGATAATGCTTCTACGTACCTGTTAGCTGCTGAAGAGGTAACCGCGTTGTTTCCATCGCAGATATTGAAAGCGTCACTGAGCAAACAGAATGTAGAGGACCTTAGCGTGGAGGATTCTGGGAAAGGTTAATAGACGTCACCAAGATAACTCTGAAGAAGGTCCTGGGACGATCATTTATAACTTTTAATACTCCGTACACCATTGTTATTTAAATTGAAGCTATCCTGAATGACAGACCACTGACACATGTTTCTTCCAACGCACACGATGAAGAAACGCTCACTCAACACCATCTTCTATACAGAAGAAGGATCACAACCCTTCCCCACATTAGAGTTGAAGAAGATGAGATCCTGATTACACTCAGAATGGAGATGCTTCACGAGAATTTCAAAACGCTTTGCTCTTAATTCTCTTACAACACTTTTAAACCAACAATAATATGAAAAGTTTAATGAATATTTAGCAGAGTTATTTCTTGTTGCTTTTCCGTAAGTGAGGATTTCCGGTCAGCGGTGATGATTTCATTTAAAACGACACGAACTTGTGCATGGAATTTACTGAGAGTTTTTCAGTCATCGTTTTTGCTGACCGTTAATTTGTGTATTTTTTCATTTTTTTCAGTTTTCATATAATTGTTCCTCTAGAAAAACATTGAAATTATTCTCCTAAAGACAAGATTATTACATCTCTGGTTAAAAATATTTAACAATGACTGAATTCGCCTTTTTATGTTCTGAAGAATTATGGTGTTATCCGCTAAGGACGTAGGCCGAGGCGGATAACACCCTCTAAGATCTTTATAATTTTTCAGATGATACCAAAGCCGAATTCAATAATTGTTTTATTATTAATTCAAATCATTTCCTCTAGTTTAAAAGCAAGCTAAAACATGCTTAACCCCGTCGGTGTTAAGTTCATCTCGATAGTGCATGTTTATCGGGAAGTTTAGGAGATAAAGGGCTATTCAGGTCTGTAAATACACTACAAATAGCGGATGTCGTCGAGTTGTATTCTTGTTGTTCTTGCTATGTATTAGACATAGTTCGCCGTGAAACGAGTAAAATGTTCTTCCTTTTATGTACTCACTACGAAAACAACTCAAACTTGTCCCCAGGTCTTCTCTGTTAACGGTTCAATAATCTGTCAATTTTGTTGCACAAAATTGACGTCATCAGTTCAATATCATCAGTTCAATATCGCAAAATTCTTCCAAATTTGGAAGAGCCGGTTATGATGAATCATGCGTGGGATTTTAGCCAATCAGAATCGGCGACATATTTTGAGTGAATGCTGTAATGAAAATTTTTATTACATTTATGGTTAATGATATTTTGCATTTATGGCTGGTAGTGCAGTTGGAATGTGCAGGGAGCAAATATTACATTTATGGTCGATTACTACATTAGCGGGTGAAACAACAACACCGTCATTTCTTTTTTATTTTATTCCCATGTTAGCAAAATTTTCCCTTAATGTGACTCGTCGTTGAGCGTTAATGAGACATTTCATGAAGTGTAAAAATTATACAAAATTTTTCGGATGTAAGATAGAATGCATGCATAGTGGCTGAGTCGTTTGGTGTTCTGTGGTTAAGAACATTACCCTCTTTAATAATTTACCCGTGTCATGGCAAATATGCGTTAGTGAATGTTAACCATGATCTGTTCAATCATTAAGCAAGTGTCCACTTGCTCTCTCGGAAAAGAAGTAACAACCAAGGAAGCTAATTGTTTAAGAAAAAATTCAGAAACGTTTGGTTTTCTGGAAATTCCCTTCTTTAATAAAATATCGTTGTCATGGGAAGATAAAAGGATGAAAGTTTTTTTAAATAATGAATTTGTCTTCTCTCGGCGTCAGTGAAAACTGACTGAAGTTTAAAAAACACACGAAGGAGCCGAATAAAGAGCAGAGCAGCTAAGAAGAAATTAGCCATGGAGTTCAATATGAACATAATTTTTTCCAGTTACTCGAACAATAATGCTGATGGTTGCTTTCTCTAGACAACCGATCTGACCGATGTTCCACGTATGTGGAAAGACATATGATCAAACTCCCCACAACGATAGACTCTGTCCTGTTTGTAACTCTGGTATAATTGAAGACGAATTTCATTTTCTCTTGCATTGTCCAAAGTATTCAATCCCTAGGGAAAAATTCTACAATCAAATCCAACACTATTTTGTCGATTTTTATTAACTATCTTTCACGGAATTATTTATTAAACTGATGAATTCACAGAATTTTTCACATTTCACATTTGTTAAATTTTGTCTCATTATGTAATGATTTACGTAATAATTTGTTATCAAATCATACTGATGACACTTGATTGACCATTGTAATCATAGCATTGTAGTCATTAGTATTAATTGTATAAATTTATCTTAAAGCTTGCAATACTGTAACTTCATATAGTCATGCAAATAAAGCTTATATTGTTGTTGCTAGGATCAGGCGTTTTTCTGACTCAAATTTGTGTATGAATCATGCATTCTTGTCATGAAGTATGTTAAAATAACTTATTCTTGCAGGTATCTGCAGAAGAACAAAATTGAAGAGCTTCCGCCTGGGATTTTCAGCAATTTAACTGAGCTACGTTACTTGTAAGTTTTAACCTTTTTAAGTGTCATGGGTCTTGTTTCAAGTTCCCTCAAAAACTGAAGATCTTAACTGTATACTCAATGCCCTCAGCTCTTGGTCTACTGACTCTCACCTAGCACTTAACCCCACCAAGACCAAGGCAGTGGTTCTGTCCACCAGTAGCCCGTTCCAGGTGTTCAAATAGTAGAGCGCAGCGGTCAGTGGGAAGCGAATTAAACTCTACACCAGGAAAACGGGGGGGGGGGGGGGGGGGCCGAGAGCGAGGGAACGCTTGTAAACATTCTTAACAAAGGGTTGTTGCGGTATACTGGATTCCAGTATACCCTCTTATTTGGTCGAGTATGACACCTTCTGTTAACACTCTAGCACTGGTGACATTGATGAGGAATGAGATATAGAGGGGGAGAAACATCTGTTATCGAATATCGCGGACATCGATGCTACTAAAAACAATGCAATCGAGCATCTCCTGTATGAGGAATCTTTTCGTGATGAGCGGAAGATTTGTTTGAATCTCGTTCGCCGAGGCGAGGACGTTTTTTGCGATTCTTCCAACGGGCTCTGGCCGCGAGACCTTGATTTTTTAACTCTTTCCACGAATAATGAACGTCCTCAAAGGAAAAGTTGGCGTGTCAATTTCCGGGATCATCATCAGTGCCCCTCTCACAATGAAATATCAAGTTCAAGCGATTTGGAATAACAGCACCAACAGCCATAGGTTGGGGGCAGGAGGAAGGTATGGACGAAGACACGGTAATGTGGAAGGAAGGTGTGAGACCACTTATGGAAGCTCAGAAAGGCAAAAATAATATCTTGTTTGAAAGGTTACTTAGCGTCAATAAAAAGATTAATGCTTTGACAGAGGCCAAAGAAGAATCAGTACTTAAAAGAGGGAGTCTCCCTAAAACCGGTCCACTGCGTTTCGGGTCGGAGAATCAATTTCCTTTAAACTTTGCCCATGAATATATCTTAGTCCAAAAGTAATTGAAACCGCATTAGTTTTTGAAAATATTTCAAAATAAAATTTTTCGGAAGGAAAATCACTTCAGTGGCGGCGGCCAAATTTTTGCGGTAACAAAGAGTAAAAATAGCGCATATTGCCGAGTTCACCACTTCAAAGTTTTGCACTTTCAACGATTATTTTCGCTTCCTAGGATTAAATTGGTCCTTAAATGATGTAAAGCACATAATATGATGAACTATCATGTTATTGCCGCTTTGCATTAAGACCTTCCATCGTGTATTGTAAACAGTCATAACAGAAAATAGGCATATTTCGTCGATCGGCTGTACTGATAAATCGCTTAAATCACAACATATTTTTATGTTTCTACGTTTTTGGACATTCCATCATCAGTTCAATATCGCAAAATTCTTCCAAATTTGGAAGAGCCGGTTATGATGAATCATGCGTGGGATTTTAGCCAATCAGAATCGGCGACATATTTTGAGTGAATGCTGTAATGAAAATTTTTATTACATTTATGGTTAATGATATTTTGCATTTATGGCTGGTAGTGCAGTTGGAATGTGCAGGGAGCAAATATTACATTTATGGTCGATTACTACATTAGCGGGTGAAACAACAACACCGTCATTTCTTTTTTATTTTATTCCCATGTTAGCAAAATTTTCCCTTAATGTGACTCGTCGTTGAGCGTTAATGAGACATTTCATGAAGTGTAAAAATTATACAAAATTTTTCGGATGTAAGATAGAATGCATGCATAGTGGCTGAGTCGTTTGGTATTCTGTGGTTAAGAACATTACCCTCTTTAATAATTTGCCCGTGTCATGGCAAATATGCGTTAGTGAATGTTAACCATGATCTGTTCAGTCATTAAGCAAGTGTCCACTTGGTCTCTCGGAAAAGAAGTAACAACCAAGGAAGCTAATTGTTTAAGAAAAAATTCAGAAACGTTTGGTTTTCTGGAAATTGCCTTCTTAAATAAAATATCGTTGTCACGGGAAGATAAAAGGATGAAAGTTTTTTTAAATAATGAATTTGTCTTCTCTCGGCGTCAGTGAAAACTGACTGAAGTTTAAAAAACACACGAAGGAGCCGAATAAAGAGCAGAGCAGCTAAGAAGAAATTAGCCATGGAGTTCAATATGAACATAATTTTTTCCAGTTACTCGAACAATAATGCTGATGGTTGCTTTCTCTAGACAACCGATCTGACCGATGTTCCACGTATGTGGAAAGACATATGATCAAACTCCCCACAACGATAGACTCTGTCCTGTTTGTAACTCTGGTATAATTGAAGACGAATTTCATTTTCTCTTGCATTGTCCAAAGTATTCAATCCCTAGGGAAAAATTCTACAATCAAATCCAACACTATTTTGTCGATTTTTATTAACTATCTTTCACGGAATTATTTATTAAACTGATGAATTCACAGAATTTTTCACATTTCACATTTGTTAAATTTTGTCTCATTATGTAATGATTTACGTAATAATTTGTTATCAAATCATACTGATGACACTTGATTGACCATTGTAATCATAGCATTGTAGTCATTAGTATTAATTGTATAAATTTATCTTAAAGCTTGCAATACTGTAACTTCATATAGTCATGCAAATAAAGCTTATATTGTTGTTGCTAGGATCAGGCGTTTTTCTGACTCAAATTTGTGTATGAATCATGCATTCTTGTCATGAAGTATGTTAAAATAACTTATTCTTGCAGGTATCTGCAGAAGAACAAAATTGAAGAGCTTCCGCCTGGGATTTTCAGCAATTTAACTGAGCTACGTTACTTGTAAGTTTTAACCTTTTTAAGTGTCATGGGTCTTGTTTCAAGTTCCC